>LKNJ01001298.1:0-5000 GCA_002120245.1 Maccullochella peelii | reverse complement strand
CTTGTTACATTATATTGCATCCTTCCTGAAATTATTTTGTTTCTCTGTATGCAAAGATTACTTTATGTCTTGGGCCATGAATGAAGAATGTGAACTCCCGACATCTTCATGGGTTGTTGGATTGTGAGGATACTTGATACACTGTTTGAGGTTCATAAATTGAAACTCTGTTCCATCTCATTTCTCTTAATAATCCATTGTTTCTGTGATTAATTGGAGGATGATAAATGGAATGTTAATTCTTCATATTTCCCAGGGTTGGCTGGCCATGGTGGGGTAGAAACGTTATACACAAACTTGATATGAAGACTGATCCATCCTGATATTTAGCTCCCCTTTGGGTAATAGTTGTTTAATGCAGAATTTTGTGGAAAGAGCTATTTGCTGAAGCAGCTCAGGTAAAAATCCACCCAAAAATGGAATTCAAGTTAACTCCATAACTGTGTACAGTTTAACCAAAGTGAGGCACTTTAGAACCATGGTTAGCCAGTACTCCTAAAAGGCTCAAGGTCATGGGAATTACATATGTGGAGAAGAGCTGCTGACATCTAACATGTTATGATTGGAATTAGGCTCTCTAAAGATGATTTATTAATTGCTTTACCATGTGTGGAGCACATTGTGAATAAGGAGCTGGATGTTTAAACAGGAGGGAGATGATTGGAGCTCGCTCTGGTCTTGCTGTTATGTAAAAAAAAAAAAAAAAAAAAAACACTGGCCAGGGTCAGCCCTTCAATCCAACTTTAGTTATTAGTTTATCATGTTTGCCTGTGGTGTTTATACTTTGTTGACTGTTAGCTGGACATAAAACTGTCTTCTACTTTGTCTTGTCA
Organism: Maccullochella peelii; assembly: GCA_002120245.1. Taxonomy (NCBI): domain Eukaryota; kingdom Metazoa; phylum Chordata; class Actinopteri; order Centrarchiformes; family Percichthyidae; genus Maccullochella; species Maccullochella peelii. The sequence continues at coordinate 4,167 of LKNJ01001298.1, read as the reverse complement.
GCAAGATGCATTTCAACTTTAAAGCCATTTAGCTGCAGTGAGCCATCTGATGGATTTTTCAGAATCTATTTGTGATTGCTGCGTGTTTACCCCAGGACATCCGATCCAGCTGTTTAGCTTAGGTTGAATCAATAAGCAATAATGATTTACTGAAGGGTGAATGTAGTAGAGAAATGACCATTTTGGCTTGATGGACCTTAATCTCATCAGCTGTGATGGAGCAAGGTTGTCAGGCAAATTAATAATTGCCCTGAGAAATAAATTGTTGCGTTGTTGTACAAAATGAATTGAAATGGCCCAGCTCATTTTTCACTTTTTGGAGTGGGTACACAGAAAGATGTTTTTTTTTTTTTCCTTTTTGCTAAATTATCATTTGGCATTTTCCTCGATAGCTCTAATGTGCTTGTTTTAACGTGACTCCAAATAAATGTCCAGATATATGACAAGGTCCATTTTAGTTGCGGGTTTATTGCCGGAATATCATTTCTCAGGGGACTCTAAGGGGGTTTGTAATCACTGAAGCCGATGTTTTATTTTTCAGTCTTCAGTCATCTTATTTAGGTAAACAGAGGAGAGATGTGTCGGTTGTTTGCCAGTTGGAGTCAACACGTGTTCAAACTGCCATTCACAGGGATGCATGGGGAATAAACACATAAGACTGGCTCGGGCTCAACAGGGGCAGCCAGCCAACTGGACTGCCACTGGCGTTGCTTCTCAGATGACCTTCGGGAGAAGACGTCGAGAGGTTCTTATAGGAACCATAACACTGGTATTTTGTTGCAAATTAATTTACCATGAGTACCGTGCAACTCAAATATTTAACCCCTGAATGCTCGTAAAGTATGTAGGCAGCTGCAATCCTGGATACTCCCTTTAAAGTTTCCCTTGAGTCACTTTCTGAAGAGCTACTGATGTTAAACATGCTACAAATGTATTTTAAGATACTACTTTTCATCCCATAATAATAATACTGTAGTTCCAACAGCCTCAGTACTGCTGTTAGTCCCTTATTGAAACACACTGAAAAAACAAGATAATATACAGTCTTCAACAGGTTCGTTTAGAAACCGTTTCAGTGGTACAGCACTGTTTCAACTGATTCTTCTCCAGTAAGATTTTCTGCTCCAGGATGTTCTGTTCTGGCCCCTGGCCCCCCTGAGACACTCTGAAGCCCACCATGTAACCATGCATTAAAGTGGTCAATTCAAAAATATGAGTTAACAGTTTACATGACCAGAGTGTGGTTGTTTGAAATACTATTATAAGATTAAATGACCCTATGTGCTGCCTATATGGAATACTGGTATAGAGCAGTGTTTTGTTCCGCCTGATTATAAATTGGCGAGAGCAGACCTTTTCTGTGCCTATTGATTATCATAGTTTTCCACTGGAGCTATTGATTTCCCCACAGAAATCACCTCAGGGAATTACAGTAAAATCATAATCCACTGGAAGAAAATCATTTTCAGAGTTTTTAGCAGTTCAAAGCCTCCTCAGAACAATTGCACTAGCTAGATGTCCCTGCTTCCAATTGGCCATTTGAACGCATGCCTGGCACTTTTATGATGTAAAGAGAGTGTTATGTTGTTTTGTTACCACATTCAGCCTAGCTACAGTTTCGTAGTAATCAAGGGGGACTTTCCTGCAGGCTTTTGTAAGGTGCCTGTTAATGTGTAGGCAAATGTACAGAGACACACAGAACCAGCTCACTGCAGATCATTTCCCCAGAAAGCACTGAGGGCAAGGTGATATCATACTGGGGCTGTGGGGCTGCCCAGCTCAAATCTCAGAACCCGTATCCACTCAACTCCATTTGGCAACAAAATATTTCACTCTGCCTTTCTTCCTTTCTGGTTTTGGTCATTGCACATGTTAAATATACAGGGTACATGTTACAAGACACCGCTGACTTTCATTGGCTGAACTGGGCCAAAGCCACTTCCGGTGGATGACAGAGACTTTGACACAGCACATGGTAAAAGATATTATAGATATATTCATGTTACTAAGCACACACAGGTCTGCTCACATAAGCAATTATATTTCTCTTTGAATTGGCTTTTATAATGGCATATGCTTTGTACACATACTGTACAAATACACATTTTTAAGCATTGCACTCATCAAAATTCTCCCATTTTTCAATTGTATGGCTCTGGTTGGCTTATAGGATAGCTAATATTTCACGGCAGTCCATCAGGCATTTTGTTACTGGTCAGAGTATATGGTCCGACTAAATATTCTGGTGGATAGACTATAGAGGTTGAGGTTTTTTACTTTATTTTTAAAGACTAAACACAAGACTGGTAATTTAACTCACATCACAGGTTTGTTTGAATGTTGCTTGGTAACATCATCACAGAGGTGTTAACGCCAGTTGTTTTTGTGTGATTATCCTTTACAAGAAAGGCCGTGGAACGACGACTTTGAAAACAAGTTGTTTCTCCTCAGTTTGAGGTCGATTTCTGTCTGCCCGCACAATTACGCCACAAATTGGTTCACATAAAACTAGCCTCTAAGTATTTTCTTTATTTGTCCCTAATGAATGTTCTTGTTGGCAGCAGCACTGTGTTTCTGATCGAGAGTCTCCCAAGTCCCGAGCTTCTCATTGTTCTCTAACATCTACCAGAGTAATGATCTCACTGGCTTTCCTTTTCAATCCTAAAATTAGCCGTTGGCGCTCTGAGAACATAGATCTTTTGCTGAGAAACCTATCCTGCGATCTGGCTGTGCTTCTTAAAGCTTGGAACGAGAACTGTTGTCTTAGTTCCTGTCTGCTAGTGGTCTTTATGATGGGATTAGATGTAATTTTGTTTACTGGGAGGACCAGAAAGAGAGAAATGGAAACATTTGCATTGTTCATACTTTAAATCTGCAAGGTAGAAGACAGTATATGGTGGTGGCCAGGGCTGTGGGCCTCACAAAAACTTTCCCGTACTGATGGCTTTTCTGTGATCTCAACCATAGTGTGTCAGCAAAAAAAAAGGGAGGTTGGGAACAGGAAAGAAAGTCCAGGTTTCATGGTTGAAAGGCATATATTCTGGAAAGACATGAATTAATATATTTTCAAGAAAGAAATGGCAGAGAGAAACTAATACATACAAGCATATACACATATATAAGAGAGAGAGAGAGAACTGATGAGAGGACTTCAGGGAGAACTACACGATCATACATAACTATAATCCAAGCCCAAGTAGCCTGATGGAAGTCAGGCAGGTTTTTATTGGCTGCTGTGCGCTTTTCAGAAGGGGATAATATTTTCATTGTGGAGTTATTTATATAGTTTAATTTTTCTGGTAAAGTCAATAATTTATCAAGGTAATGATGGTTGAAGTGGGGAAAGAAAACAAGAAAAAGGAGGAATAATGAGATAGGAGGCCCCCCCTGGGAAGAATGGTTGTAGTCTGTAAGGGGCTCTACTCGCTAGATTCGAATGTCTTTGGCCTCTGCACACTGATGAGTCCATTCAAACCTCTTACTCACTTCCAGGACAGACACAACAGTCTGTGGGGATTACATTTGTTCTTATGCACCCCTTTTCTGCTTTCATGAATGATAATGTATTAGGCCATGTGGATGTTGGCTGTGGTTTTTGAGGTTGAAGTGAGAGGAGCAGAGAGGGAAGTCGGGGTTGAGTTGTGGTTCATCAGATGTAGCGTGGATTAGTGTGCAGGCTGGAGGGGGGTTTAGTTCAGATGACAGAGGAACAGGAGGGGACTGGAAACTGGGCTGAGAGGACTTCACAAGGGACGTTTCAAAGGGTCTGTGTGTCACACTGAGAAGACGTGTATTTTTGTTTTCATTCTTTACATGTTGTGTCATGGTCTGGCTGGCAGAAACTCCTGTCCTCTCCTCCAGATAAGCATCTCAATTGAACATTGTGTATACTGGATAGCGATGTTGTGTATGATCACTCTGAACTCCGATGATAATGATGATGATGAAAGTGATGACGATTGTGATGAGAAATGTGTGTGATCCTCTTCTCACTTTTCTTCTTGCCAGAGAGTCCGTCTCCGCATGCCTGAATTGAAAAGTCTTCCCTCCACAATTACCTTGACTGGTTGGGGGACTTCCTAAAGCACAGCTGGCAGAAAGAGAGATCATGCAGTGTACAGTGGGGCAAAAAAGTATTTAGTCAGCCACCAATTGTGCAAGTTCTCC
>LKNJ01001297.1:0-99230 GCA_002120245.1 Maccullochella peelii | reverse complement strand
GTGTGTAACAGAGAGAGAGAGAGAGAGAGAGAGAGAGAGAGAGAGAGAGAGAGAGAGAGGGGTGCTTTGGATGCTGGTCGGACTGCCTGAGTGGGAAAAAAGGAAAATGACTTGACGGGAGAGAGGACTTCGGTTCAAGCGGTTTGCCGCCTCGGGAAACTGACTGCGCTTGGAAATGAATGGAAACCGAAGTGGCACAGCTGAAGAAGACTGCATCTGAAACTCGTCGATGCTTCATTCACCGCAAGTCCTGCAGAACTGCTGCTGCTGCTGTTGGACTGGTTTATCGGAGCTCTTGGGACCGCTGGCAAGTGGCCGTGTGATTTAAAGGCTACAGCTTTTGCGTAAAGGTGACCCACTGCAACAAAAGTGACTTTCTTACAGACTTGTTGGAGAAACTGGTCGCTGGCATTGCTCGTTTTCCATCTCTTTTGCTTTTTCACACTGAGCAAAGTAAGTCAGTTGCATTATCTCCGCCGCGCCTGTAGCCTACGCACATGCATGCAGAGCTCATAAAGTTGTCAACACTTCAAATGACGAGTTATTTTCCATCATATTTTGCAGGATACACAGACCAAGTCATATTTACATTTGCTTCCTTGCAGAGCGTGCTTTTGAATAATGATGCTGACGGTGCCGAATCTCATCAAGAAGCTAAAAGAAACTAAACTAAACTGTCATCACAAACAAAGCATTACTTATTTACATTTATTAATCAGAGCATTCACAATGTTCACTCAAAATCAGCAGGGGGAGGCGCGCAGAAACAGCTGTTTACGGTTTGCAGCTCTCTCAGATTCATCTCTCAGTTTAGTTTAGTTTTAACAAGCTTGAGTAGAGCAGAGACGGGTCAGATCGCAAACAAGAAGAACTGTCCCTCCCTTTTCCGTAATCTGAAATGTCGTTGTGTTTTGTGAAATGTCGTTGTGTTTTGTGAAATGTCGTTGTGTTTTGTGTAATTTCGTTGTGTTTTGTGAAATGTTGTTGTGTTTTGTGTAATGTTGTTGTGTTCTGACCTTCAGGGCCACCGTACATTTCTTTAGGATGGGGGGAGTGCATCAGCTTTTCGGTACAAGATTGAAAAGTGAAGCCATCCACTGCATCCCTCAAATGGCCAGCAGCATCAAACAGCGCTCACCTGCCCTGCGCGTTGCCTCTCTTCGCCGCTAGGGGGCGACCTGCACCCTAACACAGTCACACACACAATCAGTGTCTGATGCAGGAGTGGAGCTCAAATTGGGGTCCGCAGCAAAATAAGGAACAGTTTACTTTTGCAATAGCTAATTTCACAAGTTACTCTAAAGGAATATTGATTTGTGGAGCATTGAATAATAAGCAGTTAAGCAGTTAAGTCAAAGGTATCAGTATGTGACATAAAATGAAAATGACTTTCTCATATTAATAGCCTACACTTATATATTTAAAACACACCGGGGAGTCACCAAAGCTTTCAATGAAGATGCACTGAGGCTTGCTTAGTGAATTCAGTAATTAGTGCAAGCAGTAAGCCGTAAGCCTAAGTGCACTTAGACACAAGACTTTCATCTGTTCTTTGTTTGTGGATCTAACCCCATGTGGTTTGCTGAGTCAGCAACTGGTTTGGCTATGTATTCTCCTTCAGATCCCTTTTTTTTTTGTTACCATGAAAAGCAGACACGTAAACAAATAAACAAACATCAAAACGTCTTTCTCTGGGCACATGTGGAGATGATCTGAAAATGAAGTGAGGGGAAGCCCTTATTTCTGTTTCAGATCATCTCACAGCCAGCGCTTCAACAACTCTTGCTCAGTGTTAATGTGTTTAACATACATACAGCTATGTTAGAGTAGGTGAGGAAAGAGTAGTTCACATGTTCAATCTTTTGTTAAGTTTAAGCCAGGGAACCTATTGGTTAGACTCCCTATCAGTACTAATGGCACTCAGGAGCCACTAAACCAACAAACTACCCGCCATTGGATCTCGTCTCAGTCCATCAGACAAGATATGTGTGTGTGTGTGTGTGTGCATACTCTGTTCCTGGACTCTTTGTTTGTATACTGTCAGACATGGGTCACTGCATCTGGTTTTTGAGTTAGGGTGGAATAAACACAGTTGACTGGGTGTAACTGTGTGTGGCTGTGTGTGTATTGTATTTGTATGTACAGTATATTGTCATAGTCACCACCTCCGCAGGGCAGGAAATATCTACCTCCTTATGTTGTATATTAGAGGAAGCAGCTGCATTATTGAGAGATTTACTTTACTTGCTTCACAAATATCCTATCTACTTACACTGCAGCCCAGTGTATTAGGGCAGTTTGTTTTGGCTCTGTACTTCAGCACATTGGATTTGAAGTGGAAAAATAACTTTGAGGTTAAAGCGCTGACTCTCAGCTCTAATTTTAGGGTGTTTACATCCACAGCTGATAGAAGTTGTAACCATTTTTAAACATCTGCCCCAAGGGTAAAATGAGTCCTACATGGTTCACCCACTATGGTTGTGAACACCTTCAAATGGCCTTAAATCTTAAACCTGCAATAACTGATTTTTTTGCTCACTTGGGCATCGGAAACAAGCTCTACACACACAACACTGACATATTATCACCTTTTAAGTTGATATTGCAAAGTTGTTAGCAAGCAGTTTCCTATTAACACATCCAGCCGATAGAAAGCAACATTAGCCATCAATTAGAGCCGTAGTTCAACCAAAGCAATGAGCTGAACGTCGCTATAAAGCCAAAGGGGAACTGGTGAGTCGGGTGATAATTATCTGTGGATTCAACACTACGAGTGACCCCTATCACATACAAGTTAATATAAAAATATCAGTTATAGGGTTAGGGTTAGCTTTAAAGACAGCACTTTAATTGCACTTTGATTGCATAGTCTTTGTTTTATTGGCATACAGAGCCCAAACAACAAACATTTCACTGTATAATAATTCAGAACTACACTGTAAATCCAACCAGTACAAACAGGCTTACACAAAATCTAAACACTGTATTAATAACAGTCTCTTGATTGATTTGATGCCCGATTTTAATCTTATTGTCAAATGAAATGATAGATAACAGATAAGCTTTTAAATGTTGAGGAATCTGGCCTGACTTTCTTATCAAGGTTTAGATCATTTTAAAATCTACATTTTTTAAGGCATTCATGTGTTTTATGGCTCATTATTTTTTTCAGATCACTTTTGAACAGAGAGACTTTAGCAGTCCAAATGCACTTCCTCCCACTGACAAACACACACACACACACACACACACACACACAGTTCCTATTTCCCCTTCATGTCCCTGCAGAATTGAAGGAAACTGCTCTTCACTTCACCGCTAAGGGACAGGTTGGTCTCTGGTTTGATTATGTCCCGTAGTCATGTGAGAGAGTTGGCGGTGGTGATGTCTAGTCTGCCTGTGTCCTGTCTAACCTTCCATAAGAGGGGAGCTAAGGTCCAAAAGGTCCCAAGATATCCCTTTGTGAACTGTTGGACACAAACCAGACTGAGTGGGAACAAACAGGGATCTGTGAGGACAGAGGGTTTTTGTGTGTCAATATGTGTATGCAAAGATGCGTGTGTTGAGGTGATTTTGTCCATTACACCTGTTAACCACTAGATGGCACTGGAGCATTTAACATAAAAACATGACTTACATCCTTATCCATACACACATACTATGCACAGATACAGCAGTAAGATGTTAACAACATATGGGAAGTCTGCTGTAGTAGCCCGATGGTTTTGAATTTGTTTTGGAGGAGGACAAATATACATCACATTAAAATGCAGAATAATAGCAAAAAGCATCTGCATATAAAAAGCTTTTTTTGTGTGTTTGATGTTCCCAAGGGCGATAGGTGAGTGGGCGAAAACACTGTGGTGATGCTTGGGGGAGAGTGGCATTTTATTTACCTGTTTCTGTGGCACAATGGGTGAGAGAATAAATCTATACCCTGCCTCCAGCAATGTGATTGTGAATAAAACGGGCTATTTTACTATTTTGGAGGAGAAGGCACACAATAGTCTAATGTTACACCTTTGAAACTCTGCTGTATAGAGGCCTTGGCCTCCTCTGTTATGAGTTTCATAAATGCCAAACCTGAAACGTGATATCTGAATAGGTGAGTGAAAGTTAATGTGAACTTGCTTCAATACACACACCCTTTGGGCCTAATATTTCAGTATGAGACATAAAGCATTCACAGCAGGCTCAGTAAGGTGACAGTAGTGAATTTAGTATATGTTTTCTGCTTAGTTAGCTTACTTTAACTGGATAAGTGGATTTAGCTACTTTCTCATTTAGTTATGTGGAATAACTAACTGACTTACCAAAATGTCAGTTCATCAAATATTTTTGTAATTACATCAAATTTAGCTTTTTTTAAGTAGACCTATTTGCTAGTTTAGCTAAGACTAGAGCTGTGGCTGTTCTCACCTGCTAGCTTCTGCTTGATATTAGCTCTCTTGCTTTAGCTGTCTAGTAGGCTGTTCCTCTATGGCAGAAAGAGCAGTAAGTGCAACTGTTTATAGTTAGGTCTACTGCACATTTAAAGCTTTTGTCACACAAATTATACATCTACATTATATCTATGGTATAATACATATTTTTTATATTGTAAAACAGATGTTAAAAAGTCAGATTCAGGTCTTAATTGTGCTCAAATGTGTAGTTACTTTATATGCCTTTGTAGAGCAGTATGGTACTTTATGGTTTTAATATGATGAAAACTGTTATGAAAGGAAGACTGTTTGTTGCAACTATCCAAATGTACCTGTCAATCAAAAACTGTTATAACTTAGGTAAAGAGAGTAGATAAGTATACCGCATATAGACCTTCCAAATTCTTACTCAACATTAAACTGTATCAATTTTCCCTGATAAGTTTGGGATAGGGAGGAGAGAAACTGAACAGACTTGTGTATAAACATGCGTTATGCTCATTCCCAACATTCAGACACCCTCTCCAACCACTTCTCCACCCCTTGACTCTGTCCCCAAATTTTTGTTTTGGACGTGAGATCCTGTGATGCTCTGCCAGTGGCACCCGGGCCGTCGAGCGCTGCTCAAATATTTGAGCTCAGACACAGCCAAGTTGACTTAGCTTGGAGCACGGCGTTCCCAGAGCTTTGATGGGATGCCTGTGCCGAGCATGGGCTTTCAGGCAGACTGCACTGAGCGCCTCTTGTGCCTCGCTCCATCTTGTGTCTGGTGGGTTTGAAAACAGACAGGCTGGGCTGAGGGGCAGACAGCCACATGAGAGAGGACTGAGGTTTCCCCCACCATCAGAGACAGACACGGGCACAGGACTTCTGCTATCCTGAGTTGTTGACTGGCAGAGATCAAAGACCTTCTGGTCGACAGGTTTGGTGTGTAGCAGAGAAGGTGGGTTTCTTCAAGGTAACTGAGGAATAGTTTAGCCTCCAATTTCCAAAACTGTAGTGCTAAATTACATCCCAGTACAGTGGCCTAGTTTTTTCCAGCCTTTTCCCATTATACGATGACCAGTGCTGATGAATACCTACACTAGCAGAACTCACAAGGATGCTTCTTTACACAGTTTCTCTACCTTACAGTCAATTCTGTGCAGTATGCAGGGTCATGTGGTTCAGTACAGGGCTGGGAAGCAGTATTGTATTGCATTTCAGTTTTGTTGAGTTGGTTCAATACAATTCAGATCATTTCAAATAACAGCAGATGTCAATTTGAGTTGACTTGCGTTTGACCTTACTTGAGTTCAGTTCAATACTACACAGCGTATAGTACAATAGTTCAGTATGGTTCCCTAAACAACAATTACTTGATGAGTTCAAACCAGTTCAACAGACTGAAAACACTCCTAAGTTTGAGATCAGCAGGGGGATATGCAGTAGTTGTTCAATATGTAACGCTAGACTTAGTAAAAGCTTTGCCTTGGGCAAATCTGCTGCCTTTCTTATTGCAGCCTTGTCAATTATTTTCCTTGTCAGAAGATTGTTGAGGCACATATCAGAGTTTGTTACAGTCCCTAAAGTTGATGTTTGTGTTGTTTCCCTCTTATACAGTACATCAAAGGTTTCAGCTTCATTATAGCATGTTATGATGCATGCTGAGGTGACAGGACCCCTTCCTGTGTTAACGCTTCCATTTCGAGATAAGAAATCTGTTTAATAAATGAATATTTGAAATTCAAAGATGATAATTTTCTCCCACTTGGCTTTTTGATAGCAGCAGAATGAAAAGTGAAAATCAGGCAAACACATTTGACAGAGTGGATCTGAAAGCCTATAATGAAAGGACAGAGAATAGCAATGATAATAGACCGTAGACACGCTGGCAATATCTCCTGAACAATAACAAGACAGAGAAGCTAAGCGAGCATAGCCGAGAGAATGAAATTCCGTGAATACCTATGAAAGGGTTTCTGATTTTCTCAGAAAACCAAATCCATCTTGCTCTGAGTATAAGGTAAATAAGAGATGTTTGCAGTATATACAGTCCAAGGAAATTCCCATGGTAGACTAGAACCCTGTTGTTTCTATGAGAAAGAGGACACTGGGCCTACGCATAGACGGTGCAGCCAGAGCTGGAGGCCGTCCAACTGAGACGAGTTTTGACAATGAGAGATCTGCCGAATGATCAGCACACGTGTGACTACCCATGGAGCAAGGGAAATGCTTCCCTTCTTCCCTTTCCTCTTTTGTTTCGGTTATCTAGGAGCAAAGTGTCAGTCAGAAAAAATCCTTCAGTTACTCACTTAGTTGAGTTACTCATTTTCATTTTCCTGCCAGTACGAAGACACACAGAATGCTCCTTCTCACCATTTACCTTTTTCTGTCTCTTTCCTCGCGTCACTTATTTTTCAAGTGACGGCTGTCTAACCTGTCATGTCTGATTTAAAGGAAATGTGGTGAAGTTTGGCTGAAGGGAAAGTTGAAGTTTCCACTTGTCCATCTCCAAATCAATTTTAACCTCAAGATAAACTCCCAATGTCCTCCATAAAACATTTTCCTACAACCTTCATCCTAATTCTCCTCTTCCTCTTCCTCTCCTCTCCTCAGATAATCATGATGTGCAATCCATATCTCTATTTGTCCTCAGACAACTCTCTCCTTTATCCTTTATATAAAGCAATATTTAGCCAGAGTAAACAATGATGAGGTCAGTTTGGCAGTGCTGACATCTCTAACTATATTTGATAACCATCCAAAAGCCTTGACTTCCTCTTGAATAAGTTCCATGTTTTAAATTCCAGTGATCAGTATATCATTACATCTGTTTATATGGATCTCATCTGTTTTGCCATATGTCAAATGCCATTTCACATCACTTCTACACTTCTATACTTCTACACCATTTGTGCTATAGGCCTTTACTTTCAACTTCCTGTGGTTGCTGTGCGTGGCAAAACTTAAAATAACCTCATCAATATCGATCTTTTACAGTGTTGGGCAAGTTACTTGAAAATTGTAATTGATTCCTCATTACATTTTATATTACTAATTACTCAACAGAAAGAGTAATCAGTTACATTACTCGTTACTTTACTTTCGTTAGTCAGCTATGTCAAAGGTGCCTTTATTCAACTCCAAATCCTCCACACCCACACGTCTCATATTTAACACATGTAGAAATAGATAAATGAAACCTTGGTTAACAAGGAGCCAGCTGTTTTGCAGGTATTTACTGACCATAAACAGCTAGCTTAACATTAGCCATTAAGTCCCATCCTCACAGTGAAGCGGCAGGGTTCACACAGACTCAAACTCTAAACAAAAGGAGGCTAACGTTAGCAAGCCAGCTAAGAACACACAAAATAGAGGCCAATCAAGCCGACCCCAAAATTGTCAAAATAACAAAGCTTTATGGGATTAGTAACTGTAATGAACACATCTTTTTCCCTTTCAGCATCTATTTTCCAAAACGGTTTCCAGAGTCTTAAAATCTTAAAACGCCAGCTTGGTGTTTCAGTATGTACAGGGAAAATAGAGGGAACGATCACATCTGGGGCTGTGTGGCAGTAAAGTTAACGAGGACTTTCTGTCGCCTCAAACCTTCTCTATGATCACTCATTTTAAATGTCAATATAGCTGAATACACAGCACAGCTGTTGTCTGTCCCTCTCCTTACCAGATGTTGGCTGTGATATGCGGTGTTGTTGTTGTTTGAGGGAGAAGAGATCTTGCCATTTGTATGTATATTCAGGTATTTCACTATGGACAGAGGTCTCTACTAAAACAACATGGAAACACTAGTGTGCACGCTTTCACACTAAAAAAGTGTTATAAAAGACAGCTTAGTGTAGACGTCTCAGTTACTGCCCAACATTGATCTTCTAATGCTTCTAATATCCTTAGCGTACATTTATAAAACAATCGAGTAACACACAAGGGTTATGGCATTTGTGAATATCACCTCCAATATGTAGCTTCCTGCTAAAGGGTGCACTTGAGGGCATTTTGACTGACTTATTAGATCCGTTTAGGGCAATTTCTCTCAAGACATATTACAGTGGATGGACTGCTTCCTCAGAATTGTAAGCACTTGATATGCCAGCCACTGACAGACTCAGCGTGGGGATTAATTTCACCCTTTAAAGTTTGACTGACATTAACAAAGTTTTATTAATTGTCCTTCATTGCAATTTAATTTTCATAAAACCGCACAAAGCATTAGTTCGATTACTCACCTTCCTATAGCACAGCCCACATGCACAACCCACACACATACACAAACACACATACCCATGCATGCACACACACATTGATTTGTCCAGTTCCATGTCAGTTAATGTGTAATTAGAAGGAGCTTAATTTGCATTTTTAATTAAGCAGAGCATAATGGAGATACAAGGCCCCCATATTGGTGTGGTATTTAATGGGGTGGAGGCAATCAGAGAGATGACTGTTAATTACAGATACACAGTCTGATTGCTTTCTGCTATCTAATGAATTGTCTGGCAGGATAAATGGCTTTGGTCTAATAGACGTGGTCCTGATGAACCCAGCGGACCACCACCTTTAATAGCAGCAAAAAGTTAAAGTTCACTCTTCTCCATTAGAGAAATTATTTCTAGGTATTTAACAGAAATACAGTTTATTTGCATGCTTAAACATAATGCTATTCAGTATGCAGGGGTTAAAGTTTAATAAAGCTGTTGATAACTTCTGTGTATATTTTATGAAGGGGTCTTAAAATAGAAAATAAATATTTCACACATTGCGAAACTGAGTACTGATTGAAAAAGTTAATCAGTCTGTTATCTCTGTTATCTAATTTGTTTTGTTTGCATATTTTTTTATTATTTGGAAGAGCACTTTGTCAAGATGGGTTCATGGAAATGATAAAAGCCTCAACAAACTAGGTTGCACAGCATGTAATTCGACCATGTTTAAAGGCAAAAGCAAGCGAGAAGGAAAAATGCTGTGTAAAGTGGCTGTGATTATCTGTTTCGGAAAGTTATGAAAATTGTTGGATGCAAATCTAAATGATTATTTTGTCATTGAAAAGGGAGTTTCAGACACTGTGATACAATCCGAGAAGCACTTTGTTTGAAGCATACTAAGGGCCTTCCAACACGAACCTCTGACCCTCTGAATAAACGGGGTGGGAGGGTAAACGAGTTCTAAGGGAATGTAAAAATATTGCTTAATCCTTTATACCCACTAAATTAACACACAGATTAATAACTAATAGGGATAATATTATAAAATGCATCCTGTATGCTGTACATAAATGATACATACTGTAATTACCAATCAGGCACTCAGAGCAGTGTATAAATTAGACAATGTTTAAACTTTTAATACTTAATCATTATAGGCAAGGTGGGATAATTTAACAACCAAGCAGAAATCAAGTGTAGAATATGGGACATTATAATACTTTCTGACACCAGATATTGGTCTATTATGACACTTAAATACTCTATTACATTACTTAACATTGTTTTACATTTTTAATCTCTTACAATTATTATTCTAAATGCCAGATACATATTTATTTATTTATTAATCCAAGCACACAGTTTAGCAATCCACACTAATTCACACAGATTTCCACGTTAATTTTTTATTTTTAGCATACAGAAGACTTTGGGGGGCTCTGTAGAAATGTGTACAAATGACAAGGAAAGTGGTTTGTTTTGAACAGTAACAAACCACAGTAATGGCAGCATCTTTGTCTTTCATATTCAATCTAAAAAAGTCTGCTGTATTCGGTTTAGTCGGGATCCAGACTTTACTAACTTCAGATTTCCCACATTCAGCTGTAAAAAACTTCAACTGTCATCCTGAAATTTCTCATAACCACTGTGGGCTGTTGTTCCCAAGACGCAGCCAATCTCCTGCTAGCTTTTGTGGGTGAAGATGACATTGAAAGCAGAATAAAGGCACCAATTTTTTAGGACATCTGCGGAGAACCCGTGAGACGAGACAGGTTTTCTTCACTAAAAGCTCATCCTTTTCTCTCCATTTCCAGCATACAGCGATTCGCTCCATGACAATTCAGGGGGTGATGACATAAGGCAAGATGACCTCACAAGGACACACAGTAAACAAGTAGATTTCTTGAACAGACACACGTTTATTCACAGTGATGAGGTCAGGATGATCTGACATACAGGATGTTGTGAATGTTGTGTGGTTCATTCCACATTCATACACATGGTGGTAACATTACTATGAAGGTATTATTGGAGCAAAACAACTGAGCACCTGTGACAGTGGAATTTGTAGTTGTAGAAAACACAGCAGTTACACCTTCACCAATTCTTCATTACAGGTGCACAAATCCTATGCGACAAAACAGCATTTGAGACTCGTAGTGGCAGATTCAAGCAGTTGTAGTTATTGACTTGTGTTTGTGATAAAAATATATCCAAGAAAAAAATATATATTTGGAAGAAAATATTTTACAGGTGTGTAAATCTCATTGCATGAATTCACATACTCATTTGCGGAAGTACAAATTTTGTTCATGACATTTTTTGATACGGGTGTGTGAATGTGATTTGCACCATATTCACTGTAGCAACTGTAGCAAAAGTGTGAGCGTATGAGTTTCTTAATTTGTGATTCGTAGCATAGGATTTGTGCATCTGCAATGGAGAATTTGAGAAGGTGTAACTGCTGTTTTGTGTTTGTGGGAGAGAAAGAAATTCTACTGGTTTGCTGCTTTGTAAAGCATTTTTCTCTGTGACTTCAAATTTACTGATACACATGTGTGACTATTTTCTACAACTACAAATTCCACTGTCACAGGTGCTTAGTTGTTTTGCTCCAATAATACTTCCATACATTACCATCCTAAAAGAACCTTGAGTGAGTCCAAAATAGCACATTCAGCTGAGTCGATACTGCTCTTGTGCCCTTTTTATATCAGCGTTTCTCCTTTACAAACAAGTATGAGAAGCACTCACATGCACAGACATGCATGAATACGCAGTACACACACACACACACACACAGAAGTAGAACTTCCAACAAGCATATCCCTCTGCTCTTGTTAAAAATGCATGAGTGGTGGCATCCCATTTGGATAGTGGAAAGAGAGTGGCAAGGCAGTGGAGGGTGGGATGGGGGTAAAGTGACGTTGTAGAAAAAATGTCGGTCTCAAACGGCTTCTTAAATAGCTCTGAGGGGCATGAAATGAAATTAGGATCATGGAGGAAAGAAAGCCTTTAGTGGCTTATTTGAAAGAGGAGGAAA
Organism: Maccullochella peelii; assembly: GCA_002120245.1. NCBI lineage: Eukaryota > Metazoa > Chordata > Actinopteri > Centrarchiformes > Percichthyidae > Maccullochella > Maccullochella peelii. The sequence goes on along the minus strand of LKNJ01001297.1, from coordinate 87,561 downwards.
GAAAAAGAGATGCAATTAACGTTGTTAACGAGTGAAACAGGTGGAGAACGGCGTCATCAGCCATCGCCATGGTGAATACGTGTCATTAGGGAGTGCTAAAGAAAGGCAGCCAATCAGGATGAAAAGTTGATTTCTGGGACAGAGAAGGATCAAGGAATTATAAATTAAAGCTGGTGGAGATTTCATGTTGAGCAGCTGATCAGCTGTTATTCGTACAAAAATGAACCCGAATGGAAATCTGTGTTTAATGTTCAGTGATGTGATTAAAGATTTCACTGACTCTGCAGCCCTTTGGTTGACTGAAAAAAATGTGGTGTCTTTTTTTATCATTCTGCACAGAGGGATTTCGCTCACTACAAAAAAAAGACCAAAAAAGTGAAACTCTTCTCACTAGGCAGAAAGTCAATCAGATCACTTCCATGCTAGACAAGGCTTGGTGGTGGTAAATTGTACTTAAATGATAAGGCTGGTGATATTCTATATTCTTCTCATTGTCTGCAAATCCCATAAACTCTCTCCGCTTAGTTCTAGAAGTGTTTGTGAAGCCCAGTTTTACGAAACAAGAATTACCACTGTCACTGACTGTCATGATGAGGAGCTCAGTCAGTCTGAAAAATGCTAACACCAATTTCAAAAGTCTTTTTCCAAAAACAGGTGTTGGAAAAGTGGCTGGTCATCTTATATTTGGGCCAATATGGTATTAAAGACACATAAATGAGCCACACATTTGCACTGGATGATATGTTTCTTTCATTATGATAAACATCAAATGTGTATTCATCTGCAGCTGAAAATAGTCCCCAATAACTGCACTATTTACTCCTGTTTGAGTAACATTTGCTAAAAACTGCAGTTCCCAGATGTGTTAAAATTACTTGGCATTTGTTAAAAATATGAAACTATATACTTGTGACCTGTTTTTAAGAATTTAAGTCTTTAGTAAGTATGAAAGGCCTTGAGGCTGAGTGCCACACACAGGGTAAAGAAGTCGGAGACCACTGCGAGATGAACTTACACATTGTTGGTTCTGGTCTTTTCATGTGATGTGTTGAGAAAAGTCTTATAATTTAAGATCTCTGAAGTGGGCAATTTCAAAAGCACTAAATGCCAAAAGAGTAAATAACTACTGCTATAGTCATGTCATCACACAACAAATTAATCCAATAGCTTTCATGCTGGAGAGGCTTGTGCATTCAGATGAAACTTACTTTAAAAGCTGTCTTTGATGGGAAAGTTACGCCTGACATTACCATCTTGATCTGTTTGCAATTATTCTCCATGGCTTTGAATGGAAGTCAAATAACATCAGAGTTGTTAAGAGAACCACGGGGGCGTAGGATTTGTCATAGTGTTTGTAGCCAGCTGGGTCCTCCTGAGAGTTGATGCTTCACATTAACTTTCTCTGTATGTGCACCCACTGACAGTCTGTCTGAGGACCCGAGCAGTGGCAGGTCTCAGTTTGAAAGCCCTTACTGGAAAGAAGTATTGGCTGGTGCCCATGTCTCCTGACATGTGGCTGGCTGGATGGCTGACTGGCCCGGCTGGCTCAGAGATTGACCCTGCAGCTTGTAAAAGACATGACTCGGCCTACGCCTCAGTTCACACAGCCTCTGAGCCTCTCTCTTTCTTATGGGTTGCCAAGGTAACCCCAGGGCTGGAAGAAAAACATCCCACTTACTGTCTACACAGCTGAGAGAGGGAGAAAAACTGACAGCGAGAGAGAAAGCAGACCAGTTTAAGTATACTATGATTTAGGTACAGTAAGTGTGTTTATCACAGTGGTATGTGGCGCTGTTTATTTCCAGTCCAGCCCTGCGATGGTTTTTATTGTCCCCCTTCCAGTTCTATAAAACATGTTCTCATAAACTGACAAAGTTTTTACTCTTGACGGCACACCTGTAGGGCAGCATGTGAATGTGCTCTTTCTTAACATGAAAAGCCACACACGCTGAAGGAGGCTAACATGACGTACCGCAGAACAAACTGCAAGACCGCGGGATTTTGATTGAGAAATTTGTCACTGAAATAACATCCTTTCTTGGCTTGAAAAGCTGAAGGAGACTTTCTGTGTATAAAACAGATGAAGACAGACTCTCATTATGTTTCTGTTTCATCTTTATGAAATGTCTTTTACTCGTTTTATTTCTATGGTTAAATCTTGTCAGCATGGTTCACTGGTCACAAAGACACAGTCATCAGCAGTGGTAGAGGAAGTATTCAGATCCTTAAGTAATACTTAAGTAAAAGTACTAATACTACAATGTAAATATACTTCATTATAAGTAAGAGTCCTGCGTTGAAAATGCAAATGTAATTATTGTTATCATTTGGTTTGTATAAATTCAGAAAATAGCGAGAAATGCAAGTCACAATAACAAAAACCCCCAGCAAATTCTCACATTTGAGAAGCTGGAACCATCACATGTTTGGCATTTTTACATGAAAAATGAATGAATAATGAAAACTATTATTAAAATAGTTGCCAATTAATTTTCTTACTAATCGACTAATAGTCTTCGTGTATTTTGTATGAAAAATCTTATTTTGTAAGGTGACTACTAACTAAAACTGTCAACTAATTGGAGTGAAATAAAAAGTCTGAGATGTAGTGGCGTAGAAGTAGTGTGAAAAGAAAATACTCAAGCAGAGTACAAATACCGTACTTGAGCAAATGTATTTTGTTACACTGCACCACTGGTCATCTGTCGTACTAAATATTGCTGAATGTTATGTAACTTCCCCCATCAATCTACCAAAAGACTGATGATTTAATCCCACAGCAAGTTGGAAGTATGGCATTAAATCTAATATTCATATATTGACCAAAACCCTAGAGGGATTAAGAGGGTGCTGACAATGTGAGTTAACGTTTTCTATGAATTCCAAATGAGAAAGTGGCTCATAATTCCTGCCTCATATCTCACCACATAGATTTCCTGAAGTTCATATTTGCACCAGCATGTCACAGGAGGTGCAGAATCAATGGAAATTCAATTCTTGCTAGAAAGTTGCAGCATTGTGAGCAGAGAGAAATCAGATAAGCTTAATTTACAGGGAGAATATAAAGGTGGATGAAAGGTTGTCACCAGAAAAGGTTCTGTGCCGTCATGCCACTGCCTCCACAGCTCTGCTACTCTAGTAACAGAAGAGAGTATATGTACGTATGTATTTCACAGCTATATTCCATCAACAAGTTGTGCTGTAATACTGAATACGGAAACAGATGTTCAGTCTTTTTCCTCTCCTGTTCAACTCTAATTAAATTAAAATTTTGACCCCCTTGAAATCACAGATTGCTGTCTTTTTGTCAGCTAAAAGTAAAGCATCCACATATTCGCAAACCATATGGCATTGCGTCAAAATAAAGCATCAACATTTTCAGAGATAAGGTACAGGTAACCCTGCAAACTAATGTAGTTTGTTAATAATGTGCTCTCTGGCCTTAGAAGTAACATTCAGTTACTATTGTAGTAAGGTAGTTAGCCAGACATGCTAATGATTGCAGTTTATGTTAAAGCATGTGGAGAAATCCAATTCACAGACCTGCTGTGCCTAGTTACGGTTGCTATGCTATGACTGTACAATCACTGTTGAGGGGAGGGGTTTAGAAAATGGTCAGTTAGAGTTAATTGGCAGTGTAGAATAAAACTGTGAATAAATCATTTAAAGCTGGGGTAGGCAAAATCTGTGCACCTATGCAAAACCTTCCGCCTCTCTCTGCTACCTCGTATCACTCCGCTAAGCCCCTCCCACCAAACCCACAACTTCGACCGGCAGCAGAAGGAATCGGTTCCCCTGCGAAACCTTATCCCTTGTAGGGCTCACTCTCCACACCGTGAGCCTCACCGATACCCCGGTCACTCTCGCCGCGACTCTCACCACAAAGCGTCCCAGGCATCAGAGGCAACTGCAATGCCATCCAACAGTGCGATGAGAGGCTAGTACACCACAAACACACCACTGTCCCCCCTCAAAAGTTATTCCCCACTGTTTGTCATCATGCCTCTTTGCGACTCGTCAATACAAGTGTCACGGCATTGAACATAATGAGCCCAAAGCTCCGTGTGGAGCCGGGACGTGTTGTTTTGTACTATACGCCGCTGTAGACAAGGAGGTGTTGGAAATTTATCACAAATTGCAGGATTTTCAGCAGGATTTTCCGCCATTGAATCAGGCTTTCACCGTCTGAAAGGACGTGCACGCGCATCTGTATTCATAGCTCAGCCAATACGAACGCACAGTCTCTCTGAAATAACCTATGATTGGTCAAAGTCTCCCGTCACGGGATAGATTTTCTGAAGCGTGAAAACAGAGCCAAGAGGAGGGGCAGAAGTAGAGGTTTGCTGTCAGACCACTTGAATTACAATATGCTGAATGGTTATTATGGCATTTTTGCCCAATGACACCAAAAAAATACTGCCTACCCAACCTTTAATTCTGATACTTAACCTGTTTGGTTAGATAAAGAAGCAAGTGTAGATGTCAGTGATAGCTCCAAGAATCACTGACATCTCCAGGCTTAGAGTTTATATATAATGTATTCATTTTAGTAAGGAGTGATCACAAGGATTAAGCTTTGAAAAAAGATCAATCCTTAATGTCACTTTCACTTAGAGCGGATAAATCGTTTTGAAACTACACACTTGTTATGCCTTACCCATACTGTGAGTCATAATAATATTGGAACATGGCACTAGAAACACTCGACATTTCCAAGTTTGAATATTCAGTGGCACATACTTGTTCTTAGTGTCAGCTGGAAGGATTATTTGCTTCCAGATTGGATTGGAGATTTAGATTTTGGAGACTCATGCAGATAACAGTCTGCAAGTGCCACAGATGCCTTCACAGACCAGATTTTCCCAGAGACAGGTGAACTCAGGTTCTCTCGTTAACCCTGTGGAGTTTGGATTTACGCAGCCAGCTCAAATAGCAGTTAAGCAATGGTTTTCAGTCCTGTATTGTATTGCTGTAAGAATAACTCCTCTGGGATCCACAAATGCAGTTTTGAATGGGTCTACAGCAACATGTAAAAGAAAAACAAAACAGAAATGGTATAAAGGTTTCAACTGTGCCATGAATATTGCTTGGAAAAACAGTTTTGAGCTATAAACATGATTCACAGTGGCCACACAAACATGGCAAATTTACACAGAGGAAATATCTCACATTGTCTTCTTAAAAGGATAATTTTTCTCTTTTCTCCCCTCATTATTTTGTCATTCCATGCAATTTCTCAGTCCATTCAATCTTCTCCTAATTCCTAACCTTATTGAGACTAGTGTCAGGTATTCATTTTATATTTTAATTTAAGGCCCCAATTACTACTTATTTGACACAAATTAGTTCAGTAGAAACCAAATCAGAAAAGGCTAGGGAGTCAAGTCTTATTGTAGATATTACAGACAAAACATGAGAACACTTATACATTTAGTACTTTTTTTAAATCAAAAATGTATTAATTCCTGTACTAGTGATATAGTCTAACTTAAGTCTAAGTCTAACTTCTTAAAAGTACATTTTTATTTTTTTATGATTGTATTACAGTATGTAAGACAAGTACTCAACTAGAACATACTGTATACTTATGCTTTAAGTACATTTATTACATTTGTGAGTATATTACACTGTCTGCATATTCTACTACAAATCATGCTCTTATTAGGCTACTTTAAAATGTTCTGCAAAGTTGATTTTACACAGTGTATTCCATTTAGTGATAGTTAGTATGTTCCTACAAAGTATAATAAAACATAATTAACTAGATATTTACTAAAAGTTCACTCTTTTGAGTTTGTGTCTAATATGCTAAATATGAGAAAAGATATGCATTTGTATTTGTCATACTCACGCTCTTATCCTGTGTAATTTAAGTGTTACTAACAATCTCATGTGGTCTCTGTGCCTGTCTTGAATTTAAGAGCAACTCATTAGCATTTATACTGAGAACATTTTGAAAGAGATCCATTTAACCAGTTTTTACATCACATTGTTTATTTAAGTAAATAAATGAATTACTTATTTTACTTACTTAAACTACAAAGTCAAGATAATAGCACTTGTACTTCTCCTGGCCACCCAGGATCAGCAATCTCAAGACAACCACTTGCTCATCACTTCGGCTGGGATTTATGATCCATCTGATGACTGGAACCCCTGACCTCAATTATTGCTTTAAATCAGCAGAGTGAGACAAGAAGACCACAAAGAGTTGGCTACTTCTAATAAGGGAGCTTTGCATTTTCTTTCTTTTGTTCTCAGTAAGAGGTTGTAAAATGTTCAACTTGTAGAATGGTCTTCTTCCTATTTGGGGGCCTTAAGTGACTGAGCATTTCATTCATATTTATCACACCCCTCAGTATAGTGATTTAGGATCATGTGCCAACTCCCTGAGCCCCTTTCAGTCATTACCTTCCTAACCACAAAACTGAGGCTAAATCATAATGTCATACTCTGCGGTGCTTAGGTTACAGTGACTGGTTGCAGTTTGCTCACCCAGCCTTCAGGGTCAGAGACTCAACCATATAACACCCTGTCAGCAGAGGAGGGAGGGTACGTCAATATGTGGTTACACACCTGTAATAACATGCTGTCCGCCTTTTATATACACTGTCGCACACCTGTGAGCCACAGTCTGGCTGAGTCAGCTTTTTATTTGCTTGCATAGCCTTACTTTTTGTAGCTGGGGTGCTTGCCTGTATGTATTTTACCCTGTGGCCAACAGACAGCGCATTCATTCCATAGAAAATGTATTGCAGCATTGCAGTGGTGATCGCTTGGCATCATTATTTTCTATCTTTTTACAGACAGTGTATTGTTATAGTCAGACTTTGGACAAGTCTAAATGCTGGAAAATGCTGTAGGAAATTCAGACATGCTGGACTCAATTTTTGACTAATTTTTTAGTGCAGCTGGGTGCCAAATAGTCTGAATAAAGATGAGAGTATCCACAGAAAGATTATTCATTATTAAAAAAGATGATTTATGTGTGTATTCTTCCTTTGCCTAATAACACCGACTCACACTAGAGATTGTTGCCACAGGTTAGAAATTTGTGGATGATGCAGTTTGGACCTCTCAGGTTGTCAGTAATAACATATAAGGTGACAGAAACATACAGAGGCACTATTACATTGCGTTATCTCATTCTGGGCAGGATAAGCTGCCCCGAACAGCGATTCTCCAATCACATCTTAGCAACCGTAACTAGGCACTGTAGGTCTGTCAAACTTTGGATTTCTCATTTCGAAGTGGTGTACATGGGGCTGTAGTAAGAGCTATACTCTGCATTTAAAGAGATTGGAGGAAGGTGTCTTTTTTCTAGTTTTTCCAAAACCAAAAACACAAGAGCAGAAGTGGAAGGAAAGGATTAAACTGTGTGTTTATTTGCTCTAACCTAAGCTAATAGTTAGCATGTCTGGCTACCTAGTAGTAGTAAGCTAGCTTACTACCTAGTAGGCTACCTAGTAGTAGTAAGCTAGCAGTTGTAACAGAGCATTACTTCCAAGGCCAAGGACCACATCATTAACTAGTAACAAGTTTGTGGGGCTACAAGTTACGTAAAACAAAGCCTCTATCACAACAAGCACATCCACTGTGTCCTATTTCTTCACTGTGTGTAAGCCGGTCCTGGATGCTATCATAACGTTAGCAGCTTTGTCCTTCTCTTTATTGTATTTGGGGAAATACCCAATTCAATGTCAATGTTATACGAGATAGCATCACATTTGCTAAACTCTACAGTCCTTATCCTAAATGCCTTTTCCTTTTCATATTTATAATAAAAGGAGTAATTAGTTCTGCACTGCAATATAAGGGCAATGCTGTTTCTACATGTCTTCTACCTGGTTCATAAACTATAAGGATGCTGACTTTATGCCTGGGACATGCAACTTTATCTTCAGTCTTTTAGCATAATAGCATGTATTCAGCCATTAAGCGCATATTTAAGATAACTTTTACAAGATCCTCGTTTTAAAACAAGTTCGCAGGAAACATTAAAAAGTCAGACAAAGACAACATTTCTACCCAACTTGTGCAGCTAATGTTAGCTTAATTAACTAGCTAGCCACAGCTGATAAATCTGCCAGCGGCAATTATGATTTCAGCAAAATCAGCGGTTGCTGGCTAAAAATGAGGACCTGCTTTTGTCTACCTCTGTCTGACAATAAGGACCCATTGTTTCAAAAAGTTACCAAGAATTTCGAGTGGTATATCTGCCACTGTTATCTTTGTCATGTGAGAACAGAGCTTTACAGGCATAGCAACAATAACTAAGGGGGGGCTTAGCTAACTGTCAACATATTGACATATCCGACATTCCATCTCTAAATGATCAGAGGCTCACGGGGTTAATGGAAAACATTCAAGAAATGGAGAATATGAAGGAAAAGGGGAATTTTCGAAAGCATGTGAAACAGATGCTTCTCATTCTCTTTATCTCTGTTGCTCCATCTAGTTCTAAAACTTCTCATGGACTCCACCGACTCATTACAACGAAGGCAAGTAAAATCATTTTGACAAGATGGATGAGGTTGTATACCTCCTGGCATGGCTCAGGAAACTATATGTCAACTTGAATGAACATTATGTCCTCAAAAAGAGACAAATTAAACGAGTTAGTAATCTATTTAGATTTTTTTTTCCCCACTTTTGGAGCAGAGGAAAGAATCTGGCTTGTTCAATTGGCCTCAATAATGAGCTGGGTGAAAATCAGTACACCCTCTCTTATTCAGTGTGTGTGTTTGGACTATAATTAGCTTATAAAACATACTAACTTCTGTAGTGGTTTATGTGGCTCACAACACACAATCTGCGTCTTAGAAACAATAAAATACCCATATTAAAAAAACAATTTAAAGCTGAAACAGATAAATATTTCTGCAGAATGTTCTTTATTTTGCCAAGTACTTTATCTCCCTCTTTTCTTTGCCCACCAAAAGGGCCTTGGTGGTTGTAAGTGGTTATAATTGTACATCTGGTAGCAGTTAGAGCTGCGTACTTGGCACCACCAAGGTTTCTGCAGCTCGAGGAGAGCAGCAGCTTGGGCCCGGCTCAGTTCTCTCACTTCATCTCCTGGATAGAAACAAAAGAGCTATTTGATTCAAAGGGGCCTGACCTTTGGTCTTTATGGGAGGGTGGAGAGACGAGAGATGCGTAAGTCACCGCCTTCCCTTCATATCTTTACTTTGATTTCTTTTCTGAATCCTCGGATGTTGTTGAGTGAGCACATGAGATGGAGAATGAGGATAAAAGGTACGGGGAGAAGGCAGGAAAGGTGGAGTGTAAGCATGAGATAGAGAGACATGGGATGAAAACACCCCCGGAGATAATTGATGACAACAAGGCAAATTCAAGGCCTGCCTTCCACACAGATCTCTCCCACACCAATAATGATGATGTGTCACATGGCCCTTTTCTCCCAGTAGCTTAAATAGGTATTTCCAATGTGACACTTTCTCTCCAGGTGAAAAAAAGAAATTAATGTTAGTTTCGGTCTCCCAATGGTAGGAAAGCACCAAGAGTGTTTGAACAGCTGAGTCTAAGATATACTTTGTCTTGAACAGGCTTTGTTTCATGTTCTCCTCTAGTCTTTTACCATTTTTTACGACCTTTTCTGATAAGAATGCCTTGCTATTACCCCAAACAAAATTACTTTCCGAAGATGAAATAGATAGACCTCCTATGTAGTGCAAATGGCATCATCCCCACCAGAGCCATTACTATTTGGGTTATTTCATGCCATTTCTCATCCCAGATGAGTCCCTGGGCTTTCAGCTAAAGCCAATGTTTGCTGGAATAAAATGAGGTTGTGTGTGATGCCAGCTCCTACCAAGTGATCTGTCCTCGTGAGGCACAACACCATGCAAACCAACATCACACACCAGCTCATAGCAACAAACCAATTCCAGACAACAACACATTTTAACTACTTTGCATCCAGATGTTGCTTGATGCAAGTGGTTGAAACATACAATTATGTAATATACCTACAGCAGACTCAGTTCTGGTGGAGTGTTTTCATAAGCCAACTGTTTTCATATTTCACCATGACACAATCATGAACATCTATAATCAATATAAATGCTTAAGTACTATAATCACAGTAATCAACCTCTTCTATTGGTTGCCTAATACCCTTGAATTTCCAGTAAATAGACAGGGTTATCCTCAGTGGCATACAAGAACTCAAATACTGTACTCAAGTATGATTTTGTGCTACTTTATACTTCTATTCCACTACATTTCAGAGAGAAGTCATTTACTCCACTACATTGATCTGACAGCTGAAGTTACAGGTTAGTTTTCAGATAGCATATCTCAATGTGCCTGTGACCCCTTACAAAAATGTGTAGATGGAGCCCCTTGTCACGTTTTAGATGTCTATGAGCTGTCAGCAGGTCCACCAAAGAGAGGTTTAGCCTCTAAACTACCTCTGTTCAGGGCCCAAAGAGGTAAAACTCTCTAATGTTTAACAAATAGAAAAAAATATTAGAGAATATTCCAAAAAATGAATTGTGTGTAATTTGTGTAGCAAAACTTTCTCTTTCTTTTCTTCTTTCCTACCCCATTAATCATCTGATGACCCCTCAGATTTATCTTATGACCCTCTGGAGGGGGCCCGACCCTCAGGTTGGGAACCATGGACTAAACTACAGAACTGTATAGAAAGTAGTGAAAACAGGAAAAATGCTACTTACACATTAATGCTGTAATATACTGTATATCAATCATGGGGGGCAATTTTCTGCAAAAGCAAGTACTATTACATTTGATACTTTAAGTATATTTCGCTAATGAAACTTTGATTACTAAGGATTATGAATGCAGGACTAATGGAATATTTTTACATTGTACTATTGGTACTTTTACTTAAGTAAAGGATCTGAGTACTTCTTCCACCACTCACCTACCATGTTTGATATACAAGTTTATAGTAGCTGGTGGTCCAGAAAAAAAAATGCTGTGATCAACTAATCATAATTCAGCTGGGTTGGAATGTAATTATAAAAGCATTATGAGGTGCTGAGAGCAGCAAGAACAAGACATGCAAGGGAGAACAGCCCAGACTCTCCTTGCCACCAGGTTACTTTACATATCTGCAACCCAAGCAGCTCTACCCTCCCACCACCACTCCGGCTCCTTACTGTGGTAATGGCCAGGAGCAGTCACAGTCTCCTTGGCACAGCCCATCTGTTGTTTTTGTTTTTCAGACTGGGGTTGGAGAGGAGTGGGTTGATGGGTGGGCTGGTGTTGGCCCGGGTGAGGAATGAGAAAATGATGGGAGGCTATAGCCACAAATTATTGCCCTCTCTGTTATTATAGTAGGTTGAATGTTAGCAACGGTTACATGGCCAAACAGTCTGACACAATGGTCATCTCTAAATAAAGCCTCGCCCTACTGACGCAGTTGGTTGGCCACTTTGGATTTGATGAGATGTATGAAGTGGAGGAGGCAATTTGTAGCTAGGCTGTACCCACCGCAGTCACACAGGAATCTACAGCCAAATGAAATTTGTATCAAGGTCAAAAATGTCTGCATTTCAGAATCAGAAAAATTCTATTAGATACTTTAATTGGGCGGTCAGTGGGCTCAGTGGACGGCAGCAGTTGAGCTTTACTGTACATCTAACTGAACAAGCTATTACATAAGCACATACTCCAAAACTTTTTCAAAACTGTCACACACTTTGCACATTTGACAGTTTACAGGCTACAGCATATGCTACATGGAGTGTGAGCAGTGAAAGACTTGTTGATGAAATCTCATACTGTACCTTTCCTCTCAGGGTTTTATATTCAGGTCATTTAGCCATTGATACTAGTGTAAAAATATAACTTTCTCCTCTCAATGATCCCCAGACAAGCTGCCTTTTGTTTGCAATGTAAGCAGCCCACCGGTTTCCTCACTTGCTCTCTCTGTGTCATACACACAGTTACTGCTAAAGCCAGCCATTGTTCCAGGCCAAGATAATACTATCAGTCCTTGACGGGGGAGTTACAGTTGGATTGGCACCAGCTGTTAAAGCAGCCATACTTTGTTGACCTGATTAGATTACAAAATTACACTCAAACTCATCTGACATTAATTATTGGACCATAACACGTAGCTAACCTAGCACTGTGCTTTACAACCCAGAACTACAAACAAATTGCATGGTGCCCCCTCTCGTACGCGCGTTTGTGTGTAGGATCCAGCCAATACTGTTGAGAGCTTGCTTTTCTTTAGTAGTGGACCATGCCCATGCTGAAATGTAATACTTTTAATTTCCTCTTAATATCATGTCTGTAGATTTTAGTCTCGTTTACATGTATAGGGAATGGGTACCATGAGAGGTGTTCAACTCTTCAGTAACTTTTAAAGAATAATGCTGGTAATATTCTAGATTTTATTGATATTATCTATTCTGCCTGTAATGCCATTACCAAAGCCTGACATAGCTTATTCCTCTGTGCACTTGGTGACATTACAATGAATGCAGGGATTAGTTTATTTTGAGTCAATCCCACATACACGTCCTGCTACTGTAAATACTCACTAGCACACCATATGTATTAATCCACAGCAGAAAATAGTCCTTGACCATTCCCCTACTCCTGTTTGTGAAATCTACAGTGCCCAGCTGTTTCACAAAATACTTTATTTTTCAAAGAATAAAACTATATATTTGTGACCTGTTTTTATAGAGTTATGTCTTCAGTAGGAACTAATGGGCTTGGGGCTGAGTGCCACAGGGTAGGGAAATCACAAAGTATTGAAAGACGGACAAACGCATTGTTGATTTTTATGGGATTTGTTGACATTAAGGAAACACAACCAGACAACACCAGACTTATCGTTTAAGTATTAAAGTTGCTGTGTTGTGTTGAACTGCATTATACTGTGAGACATTGATAACAAACTAACAGAAGGACCCCTTGAGCTGATGACACACAGGACCTTGACACTGATAATTCAAGCCTGCAACAAATGATGAAACAAGGATGAAACCACAACCTGAGTGAAAAATCCCCATAACAGTAATTTCATGCATTCTGGCTAGGATGACTAACTCACACAAAGGGCAACTTTAAAACCAACCAACGCACTGCCATCTGTCATAAACAGCACACATCATGAGAACAGCCCTCTTTATCTGTAAAATTATGTATACCATCACTCTAATTATTGCCCGCACATCTGTTGTCACTGCCTACAAAATCCCCATGTAAAACAGACAACGGGCAGCAGTGTGAAGCAACTGTAAGAGAGGGGGAAGATGTAGGTAGTGATAGATTCACTGAGTGATGCAGTGGAGAACAGTCTCTGAGATTTACGGCAGGTCTGCTGCCTTTGAGGCGGAGACACCTCCAGAGCTGTCCTGGCTCGTTCCCATTAAGATTAATAATGCTAGTATTTACAAGGCCCAGATCTCCCCTCAGAACCCCGCCTCCCCTGTGCCAAACCACCGGCAGAACACAGCAGAGAGGCTTACAAGAGAGGAGGGAAAGAGCAGTGAATGAGTGTGTGTGAGAAATGGGAGTTAGAAAACACACAATGTTCCTCAGTGATTCGCCACCGCAGCTCTTTGTGACGCTGTGGTTTGCAACTTTCTAACAAGCTAAGACTATATTTTATGTTTCATTAAATCTTTGATGAGGAGTTTTTAACTTTTATTTAAATTTAAATTTATTTAACAGCATTGGTTTGTATTACAACTGATGAATGGGAATTATTTGTTCCCTTAAAGAAATAGTTTGATGTTTTGGGAAATATTCTTATTTTCTTTCTTGATGAGACTTACATAAGAAGATCAATAACACACTTGTATCTGCCTGGTAAATATAGGGCTACAGCAAAACTGAAAAACTGAAAACTTAATTCTCCCGGCCAAGAAAGTTCTAAGCTAAGCTTGCTGCTGGCTATAGCCTGTCATGATCTGTAATCTTGGTTTTGGTTTCCTGTTTTATTTTGTAGTCTTGTCTTTTGTTTCCTGTGTGTTCCTGCCCTTGTGTCATTACCCTTGATTGTCTTCACCTGTTCCCCATTGCTCACCTGCCGCTGGTTACCTCATTAGTCTTGTCATCGTTAGTCTTGTCCTTTGTTCTTATTGGGTTCATTGTCTGGCGTAGTTTGTCTTGGCCTCTGTTTGGAAGTATTTCGATAAATCTCCAAGAACTGTTTTGAGCCTCCTCTGCTGTCTGCATTTGGGTCCTTCTCCTGTTGCTCCCGGTCATGCCACGTGATATAGCCTTACATTTAACAGACAGATATGAGCGTGGTATCAATCTTTTCATTTAGCGAATATGCGTATTTCCCAAAGTGTTAAACTTATCCTTTGATTCTGTAGGAACACAGGTTTGGGAGGAAATGTTTTATTTTCTTGACACAAGTATAAAGTCAGAACAGACAATTGGTTTATCTTCAATAAGTATGGTTTAATTTACATCATGTAAACACTTTAAGAGAGATGATTAGACTTATTGTTAGTCTGTTAAGATTTCATATTGTGATTATAAAGTTGATACATACTATAAATAGAGTTAATGTATATGATTAAAACATATGAAGGGATCAGATTCAGTCACTCCTTATGAATTTAATTTTTTTCCACAGGCATTGTGTGAAGAATGTGAGCACAGTGCAAATCATAGCTGAGAAAGTTTATCTTCACTCCATACACTTCATGTGAAATTTACATTTAACCTAATATGCTGTCTGTATTTTGTTGACTTGTAAGGCTATTTCTTTTAATTTCCTTAACAATCCATGTGGTTGGCTCTACATGGCTTCAAATAGCTTCTTTAGTCTTACCATTGAGTCTTAGATTAAAATGAAACGTCCTTCTCTTCTTCCTCACTCTTCACTGGAGCGTACTCGCAATCACTTAGCTCTACCAGGTTGAGATTCGCCTGTACTGCTACCAGTTTTGGCACCCTATCGGCTGAAAGAGAACCTTGCACCTTTGTATTGCAAAAGCTTGACTGTAGGCTATTGCAAGCACCTGTTGTTGGTGGGATCTGGAGTATAGCAGAGGCCACAGCGGACAGCGGCTTAGAGGAACACAGCCCTCTCCACCAGGTGGATGCGGCCATGTGCTGGCATGAGCTCCATATCCCGGCCCCCTTCCACAGTCCCTGCTTGGCTGAGAATCTGGCAAAGCTGCCAAGCACTTTACCCTCATCGAGATTTAGATGGTGTGACAGATTGGATATCACATAGTAAGCACTGTTTATCTGCTCCCCGGAGAGTGTCTGCTTCCCAACATGCTTTGGATCCAGCATGTACGCTGCTGCGTGGATGGGCTTCACGCAAAACTCCTGACATCTGTGTAATGATGCCATGACGGCTTTCTGTTCAGCACTGTGCAGCACAGAGAGTACAAACAACACCAGAGAGTACAGTATCTTCTCTTTTCATACGATCAATATAATTCCCAATCAAGTAGAGCAGGTTTTGACTGCTGCTTAACCCTTTCCAAAATTCTGCATCCTGTACCGTGGCCCTAATGGATGCTTCAACATCCAGTGTGGGTGAGATGGCCATCTCTTGTAGGGTGTTCTGACCCTCCAGGAGGCTGAACATGTTAACCACAGCAGTCCAGTCAGAGCTAATAGGCAGCACTAATGTTGTCCCGTTGTCAGTGTGGTTTCTTATCTTTGTAGTCTGCCAGCGTCTAAAGGTCCCTGCTAATATTTTTTGCTCTCTAACATACCTCACCACCTGCTCAGCTCTCCTGCACAGACCCTCCATAGATGGCTGTGCAACCATGTCATTGAAGAGCTTCTGGATGCCACATGCTGTGCAGCTGATAGATGATATGTGCGGGAAGACTTCCTCTACTTGAGCCCAAGCGGGCGTCATCCGTGACAACAGCAAAGACCTTTTGTGGCCCCGCTTCATTTATAATATCTTTAACTAGCTCAGCAATAAACGTGCTTGCGTGTGTCTGCTCCTTTGTCTTTGTACGTTTGTAGAACAGTGGCACAGGAGTTGCAACCATATAAATAATAGTTCCAGTTTCTTTTATGTTAGATCGGCCACTGCAGATGATGGTGACACAGTCTGCTTTTCCCTGGCTTTGTACTCTGTCATACTTATAGTCCAAGAGATGAGAGGACAAAGCCTCTCTGGTGGGCGGACAGTAAGCAGGCCGGAGTGTGCTGAAAAATTGTTTCCAATAAATATTGTCTGCGAGAGTGAGGGGTGAGGAACTGGCATACACAGCTCCTGCCAGGCACTCATCAGCATACGCCTGGCTACGCTGATCCACTGAATCAATGAGGAACGGTCCCCCAGGAGTGGCAGATGGTAAAAACGAAGGAGGGAGCAGGAGTGGAGGCAGAGGAGCTCCAATCCGATGACTGCTGCAAAACCACGGAGAACTCCTTGCATTTGTCCAAATGCATCTGTGTCTTGGTAGCATTCTTTGTGTATGTCTTTGAACAGTGGTTGCACATGAAGGTCTCCTTCTCATCTTTGATAGCCGGGGTGACTGCCAGACTGCAAGCATGGCATCATCCTGTATGGGTAAAATGATGAAAGGTTAAACATTACCTGTGTATCAAATTGGTAAACTGACACCTCTTGTGTCTAAAAATGTCAGTTAACAGCCATTGGTTGTTTTTAACCACACTGATGCTAATATGGTCTTGAGAATTTGTTTATACGCTATTTAGGATGCAACTAACGATTGTCATTATGAGATTGTATGCTGATTCATTTCTTGATTAATTGATCAGTCCTTTAGTCCATAAAATGTAAGAACATAGTGACAAAACTATTGTGTACTACTACTACTAAAGCGCAAACAACACTGGAAAACCTAAAAATATTCAGTTTACCATCAAAAAAAGCAAGCATGAAAGAAAAGCAGCAAATCCCCACAATTGAGAAGCTGGAAATAGAGGATGTTAGGCAGTTTTTGCTTGAAAAATGAACACTTAATTGAATCTCAAAATAGTTGCTGGTTGTTTATCTGTCAATCATCCAATCGATTAATCAACTCACTGCTTTGGCTGTAATGCTATTAGCAAAAATCTATAAAATTAAGGCAACTCTGAAGACACCCATCTCACCAGTGGTAGCAACTTGATACACCTGCTAGTAATGAATTGACTGACGAACACCGTTGGTGACAGGACTCCTGAAGCTAAAAAAAATCTCACACCCTAGGAGTTGTGGCTGGAAGGTCTTTGCATTTTGCTCCCCTCTACTATTAAAGCATGATTTGATAAATTTGGGTGTGCAAACTCTTTTTGTGCTTGTTCGACTTTGACATTAGTTCAGGGTTGCCAACTCTCACGCTTCTGGCGTGTGACACACGCTTTCACGTTCTGTCTCATGCTGCCCAAACAAGTCTCACGCTAAAACACTGCGACAGCAACAGAGATGAACAGGTGAACGGACGTACCGTTGGTTACGTAGTGTAACCCCCAATCTATGAGTATGGGCTCTTACTCTGTTTGGTCCGTGATATGTGCACAATGCTTATAGCTGTGTTGACAGCTGTTCTGGCAGAAAACCCTGCGCGGAGCCCAGTAGGCGATCAAGCAAGTCAGTGAGTGAATGAGTGTTCATATTTGGCTGAGTATGTGAAAGAGTTCATGTATTCATGTATATATTTGGCTAAGTGAGTATGTGTGGTCATGTGTAGACTTGTTTGTGTGTGTTCATGTATTGGCTATGTCAATATGTGTCTGGAGTAAGATCGGTTCCTGTGTTCTTTTGTTTCTTTTTGTTTATTTCTGGTTCTTGCTAGGCTACTTCTGAACATTCAGTAAAACGGTGTAGTTCTGATATTGGAGTAGTTCTGACCTTGTTTGACTTTCATTAGTGAATGAACCTGTGTGCCCTTTAATGTTTGTCTAATATTGTGAAATTGTGAGTATTTCCCAGGGTGGAAGTGGCTTAGTCAGGCAATATCCTTAAATCTTACAAGATAAGGTCCCGCTCCCGCCACATGTGTAAGGTGCATACTTTTTAAAACCCTGATGGTGAATTGAGACCAAATATGTGCACGTGATAAAATGCACGTGACTAAGCCCATGGGCCATGGCATCAAAATCTCATTCCAGCCAGGTACCCAAAGCTGGCAACCCTGCATTGGTTACACACATCGCTGCTCTCTTTTTTTTGTCTTTGGTTGAGAGTAATGTTTTTCCACTCTACCTTTTAAGATGACTGAAATTGCCTTAAGGTGGTTCACAGCCTTTTGGCTCATAACCCCTTAAATTAATGAATGAATTCTTTATTACCTATTACAGAAAATCACAGACAACACAGTAAATAAGCAACTATCCTTATTCCCCCACTTCTATGTATGAACACTATTCCACTTTCACAAGGGTTTGAAAACACATTTGAAGACGCCTTTGACTCAGTCTTACTGTGGATTTTTATCCAGCTGAAGTGACTGCAACATTAGCTGTTTTGGCTAACTCGATAGCCTGCTACAAACATTAGCAAAGTGGTTAAAATGAACGAACATGTGAACTTGGACCGGATCGTGGACTGTCTGCACACTGAAAGCATCCTGGCATGATTTACGAAGCAATTTTAGAAATCGGATCATTATTTGGTAAGAAAACTGCGTTACAGGGCGTTGGTTGATTGATTTGATGATTGCTACTTTCTGAAACCGAATGCTTCGTCAAGTAAGGGAGCTCACATGGAACAAAAAACGTGGGTTCGATTCTGGAAGTTGCAGGGAAGTAAAGGGAAGTCGATGGGAGACGAAATGTTTGACCAAATACTGTTATATGCCAGATGACTTTACAGCTGGATCAAAACCCATGGAAGGTGAAAGGTAAAAACTATTAAAGATTAAATTTAAAGTACAGAATGGTGATGATAATACACTGGTCTGCCATGGTGAAAAGTGCTCTGAATGACTCCTGTAGCTTTTGTGGCGTGTAGGCTACATTCACTTACTGTGAATTTTCCTTTTTATTCTCACTGCGGGGTTAAGTGTTACAATTAACTTTATTATCCTCAGCAGTCAAGCTTGGGTCACATTCTCTATCTCCACAGTCCCTACTCTCCTTTGCCCTCCCTCCTCTTTTCCTCTCTCTCTGTGCTGCCATAACCCTGAATTACAGTACTTGGCCCTAGATTAATGGGGGTTATTATGGTCATATAATTTTTTATTGCTTAAATAAATGTCTACCACTCAAAAATGCTTCTTGATATGAAAAGAAATGGTTGGTTGCATGACTTTGTCATTAAATGCTTAAATTGTTGGGTAGAATAGACATTTTTCACATCAGCCATCTCAACATGTGAGAAGGAAAAGCACAGGTGTAATTAATAGCATTGATTACAGCTGGGTCGCATTTAGTTTTTTCAGTTCCAAGGCCTTGGTATTTTGCATGATATGGCTTCCTGTAAGTGAGCCATCGTTAATGTTATTAGTTCCACCTGGGCTTTTCTTGCCATGACAATTTAAAATATCAGATGTGAATAATAAGGTATGTTTTAAAGGATAATTCCAATTAATTACAGCTTTGGTTTTATTTGGGGTCTCCAACCTACAAGTTGCTCTTTAAAGTAAACAGAAAATCTAAGCCGTCCGAATAACAACGTTAGATGACGCGTGATGTCACGTTATGTTACCATAACAGAAATTATGTTACATGCAGAAATTACTTTTAACATGAGGGCCATGAAGAAACATTTAGAAAATCAATTATAAGTGACCACTACTAGGCCTAACAAACACGTTGCACGTGTTGATAATCCAAATATATCATGCTTAGGTGGTGACAAAAACTAAACAGGATTTGGATGCGCTGTCTTGCTGCCGTCTTGAGAAAGCGCTCCAGGAGGCTTTCGCCTCAAGTGTTCGTGCATAGCACTTGTACTGCTGTGATAAGCCATTTCCAATTTGCAGACTTTACAGAGCACCACATTGTTGGGTCTCTGTCTAAAATACTCCCACACTTTATATGATCGTAGGCGAGATTTTTTTTAGCTGCAACTTGTTCTTCGAGGGAATCCATACTTTGCGTAGCCATCTTTGAAATATTTTTCAACTTTATTGATAAACTTACTTCATTGCGACGCGACAACGCACATTATGCAATATTTGGAGGCAACCGAAAATGAGCGCACCTGAAATGTTAATCCCTCATTGCTCACTAAAACTGTATGGGCACATCTAGCTACTAGCTAGCTTACTAGTACAGCAGGTCAAAGTTGAATCAGGAGGTCAGTCTACAAACTGATGTTTGTTTACAGGGGACAGTTTGGGTAACAATTTTACTAGGGCTGCAACCGTGTATATTATATATACCTAAAGATATATACATACTTTCAGTATACAGTCTAGGACTGCCTTTAACAATTATTTTCATTATTGATTAATCTGCCAAATATCTTCTTGATTAATCGTTTCATCCATTAAATGTCAGAAAATAATGAAAAATATGTATCGCATTTTTTTTAAAGACATCTTCAAGTTAGGTTTTTTTTTACCTAAAACCCAAAGATATTCAGTTTATTATAATGTACAACTTGGAAAAGCCACAAATTCTCACATTTGAGAAGCTGAAACCATCAATTGCTCGAAAAATTACTTAAACGATTAATGAATTATCGACATTTTTTCAGCTCAAAGTTTGGACTGTTTGATTAACTTGGTGATTTGTTTAAAATCGTTGCACTTGTTAGTAGAAGTTTTCTATGTGCATATCCACCATACAGATCCCTTATTACTGGTGTAGGTCTGTGCTGGTTTCAGTGTTAATAGCCCACACTGATTTGCTCTAACACTATATGACAGTGATTATCTCTAGCTCGGGGTCACATTTCAGTGCCATGTGTCTGTCTTCTGGATTTTTTACAGTGTCCAGGTTTTTGTGGAGCGGTGAGTGCAGCCAAAGCAAACTAACTCTATCTAATTTAAAGGGAATCTGAGCTGGTAATGTCAGGTTGTATCACAGCACTCTTCAGAGGGAGAATATTCACGTTAACACGCTGCAGAGAGACAGAGAGAGAAACAGGATCTCACTAAAGCTGAGCGCTATTATTTTCTTGTCTCTCAGCGTTGGATTAAGTCGCCCAGCCCTTTAGTGAGCATCAGTATTCAAGCCAGAGAATTAGGAGTCCAGACCACAGGGACACCAGTAGAGAGGAAGCAGGATGATGTCATGACATGGCAGTGATGGAGGGTGATGTTGGATTTCTGCTTAGTTGGCGGGTTTGGCTGCTTTCAAACTTTCTTGGTTCTCATGGGAATTGTTTCACCATTTATTCAAAGGTTATACTTTTTTCATACTTAAATGACTTGATAGGAAATTCCATCAGGGACAGAAGGAACAACACAATCAAGATGTCTTGAAGTAACAGAATTTGATTTAAAGCACAGAAAAGCACATTTTAAATTATGATAAATGGGATTTTTTTTTCCTCGTTTCGTTCCAGATTTAGTTGTCCCCCAAGCAAAAGCTTCCACTCTAATCCCATTTAATCTGTAACAAGATGACATACGAAAGGCAGTTTCATGCTGGCATCTTGATTTAACTGTCACTCTTGTACACAAGTATTTTTTGTGTCAGAATACAGTAATGCAATCTGCCAAAACTGTAATGATGGCACATAAGCCCCATCTATCTGTAGGTTGTTGTGGAAAATTTGGCTCAAAGATTAAAGTTATCGTTTAAGATCCAAGAAACACTTTCATGTCTTCTCTCTGAAATGGCCCCTCTTTATATTGCTCTGTCAAAGCCAGATTTAATCCCTCAGTGCTAGCTTTGGACCTAAACACTTTGTGACATAAACGCCTTTCAATTACCGCGCAAAATGCACTTCTTTAAACATGAAACAGCGCCACACATTCTTGACGTAGGAAGGCATTAGGCCAGTCAATGGAGATGAATTAAACGCTATCATTTTATTCCACTTTAATGGTCGATCTCTGCTTCTTGGAGCTTAAAGCTAAAATTACATCATGAGACTCTGTTAGCAATTACTTGATTTAAATCAGAGCTTGGCTACTTTTAAACAGACTGAAAGAAATAGCTTTAGTGAGGTCTTTGAGAGCAGTTTATTGGAAAACATTACTTACTGTATGTGCAAGCCAGACAATGGCATTTGTTGTCGTGAGAGTTTTGCTTTTAACACCAATTTCATTTGTTCTCTGTCTGTGGTTGAAATGTATTAATATAAAAAGTGTTTCCATATTGTCATAAAGCTAGCCTTCAAACAGTAAGAGTTTTTTTGTAGATGTTAGGTACACCTGGGTGTTTGTTTTTCTTGAATGCTACCCTCCTGTTCTCAGCTTCTATTCTCAGTTTGTTATCTCAGAAATGCTAATTCAGGCCAGAGATTAATTTGATATTACTCTCCACGATAAGAGCGTATGAGAGATTATACTTGTTCCCAGACATTTCAGGTAGAATTTGATGAGCTACATTCATGGCTGACTTCTGATCTAATCTTACAAACACCACTACATTCCAGTTCAATTGAAAAGCCAAACAACGCTGTCATCGTCCTCCGGCAGCTGTGCAAAGGCAGCACAGATGCAACCCACAGCCTCTCCCAGTAAACAGTTGGGATCCTTCCATGTCAATTATAATCCACCACAACAGTTGTCTGAGTGCTATTCATTATCTTAAGGTAAGCAAGCACAAGCATGAGCACATAGTTTAATACAGGATTAAGCTAATTACCGATCATCAGCCCATTCTTGAATAAACATCACAGCTGTGTTCCTTCACACTTAAATCATTGATCTCTACCCCTGCATGCTCTACCCTTACCACCCAGCAGAGGCCACTGTGGCCAAGCGCCTTCACAAGACCTTTGACATCCGTACACATCTCTCTCTCAGACTCACCGCTGACCTCAGCTTGATGGCAATTGGCTAACACACTGAGGCACTCAAAATAACAGAAATGCCTCATAGTGCAACACCATGGCTCTGCAATAAATGGCAATTTGGCGAAGCTCATGATGTTTTTGATTTTTTTTAACCCGTCAGAGTGTTAGTTCAAGTCCATGGTCATTTTTGAGGCAGTAGATTGCACTGCTGTCAAGGAAACCATTAAATGCCCTGTGGCCATTTTTGTCATCAACACATCTCCCTGCTCCTACATGAGAAAACGTTGCATCTGCGACTGAAGCATGACCAGCGTTTCAGGTGGTGACTATACTGAAAATCAATTACAGACAAGTGAGTCATGTCAAATTTAGCATTTAGCAGTATTTGTCCTTTTTGACAGAGGGTCACAACGGAAGACAAATGGGATATACACCAGTTGTAAATAACAATACTTAGGAAAAGTCTCCAAACTCATGACAACACATGCAAACAAACAAAAAGGAAATACCTCTTTAAGCATAAAGGAGCACGGGTCACAAGTAGACCCTCATGATGCAGAGACACTTAATGTGATATTTACATGACTATGCATTTCTTCAGAGGTCAGTTTGGTTACTAGTACGCAAGACCAGATGAGGCACCCAAGTTGGGTGTAGTTTAGGCTAGCTGGGTCCAGGTCTGTGTGTCAATGTACTCGCTATCAACTCACATGGTGCATCATGATCATCAAGAGAAAATTGTGGTTTTTTTTAGGTGACACGAAGATTGTGAACTATGAAGTGCAGGAAAAATGAAAAGTATTGCTACCTTTTCCACCACAAATGCTTGTTAAAGTATAGGTTCACAATTTTTCAAGTCTGTCTTAAAACAATAGTCAAGTTCTCATATGTACATTAAAATAGTTTATGGTTCCTCCTGTTCATACTGGCCATTAAGAGATTCCATCATAATGTGCTTCCAATGTGAAGCAAGTTATGGGGGAGAAAATCTACAGTCCTTGTTCTGCAAATATTGTAAGGTGGTTCTGTAATTTATTGCTAAGTTTCTTTGTATTAGTTTTGCATTTGGACTTCTGTTTTTCAGAAGTCTAGTGCATAGGGGTTATGACTGCAAGACAATAGTACCAGTGTTCTTTGATAAAGCCGAGCCCCTTGTGTAACATCTTCTGTTGCTGCAAATGTAATGTTGCTGTATAGAGGCAGAAGGCAGTGCTTGCTTGTTCTTACCATAATAATGTCTCTCTTTCTCTCTCTGCCATTGCAGTACCTTTTTACTTTACTGTATGAGGACACTCCAGTGAGCAAAAACAATAATGACCGTCTGCCTATAAACAGTAATTTGCACAGGTACAGTGGCTTGACGTTCACAGAGCAGCTATAGGCACAAGATGGATGTATTGACCAACAGAGCATGAGAGGCAGCCTTATCTCCCCTTTGAACTAATGTCCCGTAAGGAAGCAGGTGTGTGTGGAGAAGCGGTTCAGGACTGAAAAGGATAGGTACAGCTTAATGGATCAGAAATGGTGGCTAAGAAATCAATCTCCCTCCCAGCATCTCTCCTCCGATTGTATTCAATCTGTATTTTTGTTTTTCGCGTGAAAACAACAAGCTTTAGCGCCCCAATGAGTCACAGCCATCTCTCCACTCAACCAATAAACACCCTGGAAAATACCACAACCATTTGTCTTTGAAATTATCTCACACCCAAATGGAGTTTTTACGCCTGTTTTGTTTTGTGTTTTTTGTGAGGCGGGGAGAAAACGCAACAGACTCGGATGCTAAACCTGCAGAATCACTGAAATGGAGCAAAAACTAATGATTAAAGGTCACAGGCAACCAGTCTCTGTAGATAAACACCAAAACCAATGTTTAAGAAGAGAATTCACAGAATAATTTCCCTTCAAAACTAATTACATTGCACACAGTGTTCTTACAGTATATGAGATTTATAGTGCCGTATGCAGGACTCGGTTAATAAACACACAAGATTGTTTCATCCTTGCTTTAATCTTCCCGAGATGTTTTAATAATGTGTGTAATATTATAAAGTTGTAAACAAGGAATATCAAATCAAAGTAAAGTGTCTGTATCAGACAGAATTTGTAAAAGGCACTATCATGATGATGAAATTGGTGTGAAATCACAAAAAAAGACACTTTGCATTTCAACAGCAAACCTTCCACAGACAGCACAGACAGACGTATTTGTTCTGTCAGTGTTTTTTGTCAGACGTCCATGTAAGGAGCCAGTTGCAGTAAATCCTGTATTCTTTCTGCCGCTTCTTCATGTGAAATATCACTCCCTTTACCAGATGCCGTGACTCAAGCTTAACCCTCTTAGCATGAAGCATGGGGTCGGCTGTGGAGCCTGACAGTTATGTGTTGTCATAGAGACCCGTAGACTGCTAAACTCCATCAAAAGCATCATAACAACATCTACAACCTGGTCCACAAAACACAGATGTAATCAAAAACGGCAACGGTTCACAGTCACACATTCTCTTTGGCTGCAAGAATAAAGAAAGAAAAACAGCAAAGGAAAAGCAATGACCGCAACAGACACATTCTTGAAGTGTCAGGGGTTAAAAGGAGCCCTTTGGGTTGAGTGCACATGCTTCCAATTAGGTCTTAAATAGGCAAGAGGAAACAGTTGATCTAGGAATATTACTGAAGAATGACTTTAATTAGCTAAGAGACCAAGGGGCCCTGCATGTGGGTAACACTGTCAGCACCAAACAAGGCCAGACAGCATTAATCAGCAGCACCAACAGAGGCTTTCTTGGGCTGAACTCACTGGAAACAAGACAACTAGGGGTGACATTTGTTTATCGTCACCCTCCTGATAAATCATATCTGTTTTCAACAAGTTGAAAAAAGAATGATAAAAGTAAAGAAGATGCAAGAGACAGGATTGCATGAAAGGAACAAAGGTTCGGCCCGGCTTGTTGCTTTGTACTCCGCAGCGGAAACCACACTATTGTCATTTCCAAGTGGCACAGCTGGATTGTGACTGTTGTGACTTTCAAACCATCAATAGGCTCATTTGAAAGGCAAATCTAGCTGAATTGAATGCCAGTGTATTGCTACACTCAAAGCCTCTTCTTATTAGGCTCTTCTTAGAAGGCTGTCACTGACTCGCTCAGAATATTTCAGCATGCAGTGTTATCGTGTTGATAATGTGAGGTAAACTAGGCTTGGCTTTTAGAGTGTGTCAGCCAAAACTGCACTTATTGGTTTATTAGAATCAAACTGTTTGTGGTGTGTTTGAAATGTTCCGCTGAAATATTTGGAAGTGTTTTTGAGATGAAGACTAGGTGAGGGTATAATGTAGGGTTAAATATAACTTATGAAAGTTATGTAATCTGTCATCACAGCCGATGCTTTTAACTGTGTCCAATGATGGAATGTAACCAGGTACATTTACTCAAGTACTCAACGTAAGTACAATTTTAAGGTAATTTTACGTTACTTGAATATTTCTATTTTATGCAACTTTATAGTTCTACTCCACTACAATTCAGAGACAAATATTGTAGTTTTTATTCCACTACATTTATCTGACACCATGTAGTCACTGGTTACAAATTAAGATTATACATACAAAACATATGACTGTATAAAATAATAACACAGTGTTATAGATTAAACTACAGTATACAAAATATTTGCTCCACCTTGGCCAGCTACAACATTAAATTGCTGCATACACATTAATGCATCAGTAATAATAATCCAATTATATAATTTATAATAATATATCTGTCATCAGTATATCAGCGTTTTTCTGCATTATGAGTACTTTCACTTTTTATACTTTATGTACATTTCCTGATAATACTTACATACTTTTACTCAAGTGACATTTTCAATGCAAGACTTTTACTTTTGTAATTGCGAGTTTTTATTTTGCAGCATTGCTGCTTATACTGATGTACAGGATCTGAATACTTCTCCCACTGCCATTTAATGCCACTTTATACTCCACTACATTTCAGATGGAAGTATTGCACTTCTTGCTCTACTATATTTATCTGACAACTGTAGTTAGTAGTTACTGTACAAAATTTAAATTTCATATACAAAGCATATGAACAGCTCATAAAATATGATGTATTATACTAATAAACTACTCAACAGATTAAAAAATTGAAGGTAAAACAATTAATCAATTAGTTGATTGACAAAATTCATTGCTATTTTGATAACTGATTAATATTTTTATTAAGCAAGAATGCCAAACTCAAATGTGAGGATTTGCTGCTTTTCCTCATCTTAAACTACAGTAAACGGAATAATTTTGAGGTTTGTACTATTGGTGGGATAAACCAGCAATGTGAACGTGTCGCTATGAACTCTGTGTTATTGTTTTTACTATTTTATGAAGTTTTACAAACCAATCAATCGATCAATCAAGACAATAATCAACAGATTAATCCTTAAAATAATCATAAATTGCAATCCTATATAATATCAAATATGAAACAATTAGCCTCACCTCATCCAGCTACAACAGTAAAATGATGCTTACACATGAGTCACCAGGGGCCATTTTTCTGCACTGAGTACTTTTTTTTTTTGGATACTTTTACTTAAGTAACATTTTCAATGCAGAACTTTTACTTGTAATTGAGTAGTTTTACAGCATAGAAATATTACTTTTACTCAGTTATACTTAAGGATCTGAAATCCTCCAATACTGCCCGTGCCTCATAACACTAAGATCTCAGTCACAAATCTTATCTGTCAGCCACATATAAAGCACTTCTCTGATTTCAATCTCTTCCTCCTGCAGGTGTAATACTAATCATCACTTTATCAATCAATTCAGTTTTAGTATGTATTGCGGCAGCGGCTTCCCCCCTGAGAAATGCTTTGCTTTCAAACAAGCCATGTGAAACTAACTTTCCAAGCATTTATATTCAGGCGCTGACTTTAACCAGGTAGAGATCTACCTAGGATGACTCTGAGTAATTATGTAGCAATTACCCAGCCGAGTCAGTGAGCCAGTGGAAGAAGCAGCATATTAAAACCATTATGGGGCTTTGACAGCTTCTCTTAATTGATTGATGCACAGCAACTAACTGGTGATTACCATGCTGTGTGCTCACATGAATCATCTCACATGGAGAAAAACAAAATGCTTTCAGCCACACATCACACTCCAGAAAGCATGAGCACGTGGTATGAAAATTCACATGTATGGGAGGGTGTTAATGAATCCACAAATGTTAGAATATTAACATCATGATTGTGTGTGTGTGTGTGTGTGTGTGTATTCATGCAGGTGTGTCTTTGTGAATATGCCGGTCCATTATGTATAATAACCACAGAGGTTCCTGTCAGAACATTTTGTGTCGCTTGACTTCACACACTGACTATTTTATAAAAACCTGCAATTTTCTTTGCATTCCTTAAATAGCTTTTGTCTCAGAGTACTGGGTTCTGTGAGCTGAGAGTGAATGATTACAGAGGCTTACTGAGCACAGTTAACATTGATAATTACATACATAAACCAGGTATGACATGAAGAAATGGATATGGTTTTAGTCAGTCCCCTCTTGCTGATGCTAAGCATGTCTCTCATTTATGGAGAGATGAATCATGAAATAAAAAAACACTTTTTCAAAAAATGTATAAAAGTGTTATAAAATCTGACAAAAGGTCATGAGCCTGTTTCGAACCTTCGGATGTGGTGTTGTTTTAGCCCAGTCATCAGGAGCCCCTACAGCTGATCTGCATGTGGCCAAGCAGATCAAAGTATCAGGTGATACTGTGTCATGCTGTTGTTAAAGCAATAGTTTTGGGAACATTTTGGGAAACGCACTTATTCGCTTTCTTGCCAAGAGTTAGATGACAAGATTTATACCATTTCATGTCTGCATTCTAAATATGAAGCTACAGGCAGGAGGTGGTTAACTTAGCTTACCATAAAGACTGGAATCAGGTGGAAACAAAATCCGCCTACCAGCACCTCTCTTTTGTTTAATTTGTACAAAAACCGTCGTGTAACAAAGACAAGTTTTACAGAGGATAATGTGCTATGCTATTTCTTGGCCAGGAGCGGTGACTTCCCGGAGTCTTCTCGTTACCTTGAGGTTGCCAGGCAACCACCTGAGACTCCACTTCAGTTGTGCGGCTTAAACAAACGTGATTATATCGTGTCAGTTAAGTGAGCTTCAGAGGTGCTGGTAGGCAGATTTTGTTATCTTTGAACAGAACCAGGCTAGCTGTTTCCCCTTTTCCAGTCTTTATGCTAAGCTAAGCTATCCTAAGTGCAGGCATAACAACAAATATACTGTGTTGTGTTTGTGTCCTAAAATGATAAAACAAGAAGTCTAATAAATATTTATAACCCAAACCTCAAAGCCCATCAGGACACAGTTAGACACAGTGGCATACCGTAAGGACCCATATCCCCTCCATTCATGTGCACTTTGTCCTACATATTTGTATATTTCTCAGAAGAAGTGGCTCCTCGACCTTCAACTGCTTCCAGATGTGGAATGCCAGAGATAATGTGTCTTTTTGGATCTCAATGAGAGCGGGGTGTCTTGCAGAAGCTTTAGATCCAGATCCGACTCCCAGATTGTAGACATCCTACACGTGCACATGGTAAGAAATAGAAATGCACACGTGGGCACACACACACACACACACACACACACACACTCACTCACTCACTCACACAAACACTAAGGCCCCAAACCAGGCAATTTTCAAGTTGAAAATTTCGTATGTATGTATGTACGCATTCATGCTTCCACAGTGGTCTTGGTTACATGTTGTTGTCGCACAAACTTATACACACACATGCTAAAAACACACACCAAATACAACATGGCATTTATTCACAAGACAAATTTTAATAGCGATATACTGTGTATATATATATATGACCCTGGTACAGGAGATCAGGAGCTCGATTCCCGGTTGGGTGGCCAGTGTGGGCCCTTAGGCAAGGCCCTTAACGATACCTGCCTACCTCATATCTAATGAGTGGTCGAAATACAAGAGTCACACCGGCTCGGACATTGCCCGGGTCAACAAGGTCCACGTCAGGTGTTGGGGAACCAGGACAACCTGATGAGAAGTGGGCTTCTAGAACAAGAACAAGGCATTCATGGACTATATAGTCATATATCCTACAAATACTGTCAAGAGGGTAAGTAAGTATATTTTTTGGGCTGTTTTGTACTTTGATTACTATTTATTCATCCCAGTTAATAGCTTTTGAAGTGGTGTTTCGCTGATGGTTATCAGATGCTTAGGGAGAGACAGAACAGATAGGGAACACAGGAACAAAGTGTGATAACATTGCCTGTTTAATGCGCATCATCAACAACACACACATTACAAACATGTCTCTGTGAGCGATGGGTTTGCCAGTTCTGGTTGCCAGTAAAGCAAACATCTACAATGCATAGAGACGCAGAGGAGGGATTTCTGGATGTTTAATAAATGCCATTGATGTTGGTTTTGTTTTGATTTTGAGGGGAAATATTCAGTATAGCATTTCATTACAGCTGGGCTCCAGAACCTTTAGCTGGCAGGTCTCCCATAGCCAACATAAACAACCAATCCTGTAAGCCGGGTGCCAGGCATCACAGCAACCCAAAATGTATATGGCAACAGATCAGAGCAGAGACCGGGCACTCGGGCAACTCGTCATCCAATCAGAGTAAAGTTTTCCAGACTGGAAAAAATGTCCGAAACAATTATCATAGTTTAGAGGGAAAAGCAATTTAGCCACAAACTGAACAAGAACTTAAGAGAAAAAAAAGCTCCTTCACAAACATAAGCGAGTAGAGGATTAATGTCATTACTGTACATCTGGGTATTTTTCTGGCAGCAAAAACAAAAGATTGGCTTTGTCTGAGAGACTGTCCATGTTCAAATTTCCCTGGCACCAGAGCAGTCATTACAATGTTTGGCAGCAACTCGCCTTTATGGACGAATTTTAGATCAAGATTCACATCCATAGAGGGGAATACCAGTCATCCAGCTGAGCTGGAAACCGTCCTAAAGTAGCCTCTTTAAAACAGCCAGGCAGGCCTGAAAATACATCTACATCCTCGACCAACCTTTTGCCTTTTACGTGTGAGGCTGCATGGGACGTTGAAGTATGTTATCGAAGGGTTCTCTTGTGGTAGAGGAGGCAATGTGTCAATAAGACACCAGATTGCAGATCATAAAGCATAACAAGCTCACATTTCTCAAAACAGTCTGCTTCTGCTTCAGGGAAAATGGAATCCTTTTGAGAGAGAAGAGAGGGGGAGAAAAAAATATTCTGTTGGATGTTGGATTCCAGACATTGTGGCTCATTATTGTCTCTGCAGAAAGAATAGCAAGATTTGGGGCCCTGCTGCATAGTCACCTCAAAGAATTCAAAAAGTCAAAAGCCAAATACTCGGTGGGAAACTGTCCAGAACTATAGCAGAGTAGATGTAGTCTGACTACAGTAAAACTTAGTGATGCTCCATGTACTTGTTCTAGTTTACAGGGTAGTTTTTGTGCGGCTCTTAGCAATTGACTGTTTGCCAGCTGAAATTACACTGGCAGATTTTACCATCTATAGGTAGCTAGCTATTCAAGCTAACTCCATTAGTTGGTTTAAACACTGTCTCTGACTGACTTTTTAATGTTTCAAGCGGACTCATTTTAAAACCAGAACCCTGTAAACCCCTGTTTGTAATGCCTCCTATCGTGTCTAGTCTGGTCTCATCTGATCACTTGCTCTCTTCTCTCCTACCTTGCCTCCTTCCTCTCCTCGTCTCACAGAGATGTGAGGAGCGCTGCCCCAGGTTCTGGCCTTGGAACAAGCGGTTGCCTTGTGAGGCTCTGTTTGCTTTGCGAGGTGTTTTCTCACATAGCAGCGTTTCACGGCCTTGCCTGGCAGATCACACCTCTGTGTGTATGCCTGTGTGTGTGTTTTTGGGAATATTCAGTATGAAGTACTCCAAGCTTGTGAATTCATCTAGTTTGTGCACATTCTCAACTGCGTAGACATAAGCGTGCATCTATGTGTGTTTTGCTGCTTCCTTACTATGTGCAGCATTTGCATGAGCATATGTTTACAGTACTGAGTTGTGTATGTGTGGAATAAGAGCTGCCCATGGGTAGTGCGTACTTAAAGCCTTGCTCACCGGATAACTAATGAACCAAGGCATGCCTGCCTTCCTGTTTTCTTAATCAACAAACATTTAAGGGAAATCAGCAGGTCTTTACAAGGCTGTTTTAGAAAGACTAAGAGGAAAAACACCATCTACCTAAAGTGCTCTCAACTGAAAACCAGGAGAAAATGTTTGGGAAAATGTACTGAGAAAGTGATCATATCTCATGCTCTCAAAAATTGGCTCTTGTGTTAAATCAAGAAAGATTTAAAATAGTTCTTTGCCACTGAAAATGAGTTGTTAAATCATGGCTTTATCAACTTCCAGCAGTCAGCCAAACTATTCGCTGGAGTTCTTTTTGAAATATATATTTATCATTTAATACAAAACCATTAGTGATTTCCACTTTCTTACAGACTTTACAGGAGGAATTCAGTCCAGTCAGAAAGGTGTGGAACTGCTGGTTTTGACTCTACAGGTACATCATATTGATATTGATATGACCATTAATAATGTGAAATAGTGAATATATGAGGCATCTGGTATTAAAGCAGAGTATTCTACCTGTTTAAACAATAATATATTACTCTTTCCACATGTGTGGTTGGAGCCAGGCAGCAGATGGCTACCAGAAATGTTCCATATTTGGAGAACTCACACATTGTTCCAGGTCGGTCTTGTTTTGTCAAGGTCTTTTTTCGGGAGTTTTTCTCTATCCGAATCAAGGGTCTGAGGATAGACAGTGTCGTATGCTGTACAGATTGTAAAGTCCCTTGAGGCACATTTGTGATTTGTGGTATTGGGCTATATAAATAAAATGGACTTGACTTTTATTTTATTTGTTGAGCAGGCACAGTATTCTTCAGTTGTGCACTTTTCATTACGTTTAATACTCTTACATTCACAACAAAGAGCTGCAGGTGAAACACAGACTTCTATTGGCCACTGAGCCAGCTCCACATGAACAACTCGGGGCTTGCTGGAGTGCCTTGCTCAGCAGCATCTCAGCAGACGTTACTGGGCTCTCAGGTATTATTCTTATTTTTGTCACACACCCTGGGCTTTGTTTTGTACCTCTTGAAGCTGTAAAAATCCATCAAATGTGTCACTAATTACAATTTTACATGGTGGACTCATGAATAATGGATTTGCTGCAGTGTGTTAGGATTAATAAACAAAACTTATTAAAACTTTATTCTCAGTCAACTTAGACACAGGTCTTTTTGTTTTTTTTCCAGCGTTTTTTCATCAGAGCCAGCTATAATATTGATTTTGTCCTTTTTTTTTTTACAACCCCTGTCCATGCTGAAGGTCATGCTACTTATTGATTTAGCCTCAAAATGTTGTCACAGAGTATTGACCAGCAATTCAGATAAAGACATTTATATACTCTGCTAATTTTACATGCGCCACTGTACTGTAAAACACTGACCTCACCTCAGCTGTGAAATTCTGATTCAAAGTTTTAATTTTAGGAACAAACAAATGTGGTGAGTAATAGTTGGGAAATGGTGTGTTTACATACGTGTGTGTATGTGTGCGTCTGCAGTAACACAGCAGCCATATGAGGCATTAAAGGCCACTGCAAAGGGTCAGCCTACCACAGACAGGTTTCATCAGTCTGGACTAAACATACCAGACACCCTGTAGTGAGATAGTCCTTGTTAACAAACATATATACACTGTATATGTGTCAGTGAGGAAAAAGAAAACACATTACATCACTCCCAAAACATGACGCAGAGCCAGTGAGGTTCTTCTGACAAAATGGCATTCCTGTATTATGTGTGTTTATCACATCTGCTCACTTGACAGTCCTGGCCTCTCCAAAGATGTCTGAGGCGATGCTTTCAGGGGTGTTAGCATTCCCAGACTCAACTCAATCTCAGGACATTTAGCACAAAATGATCTAAGGGATGGGATTTCCCCAAGATCATTTCTGAGGCAGCAGTGGAATGCAGTGCATAAGCACTTGTCTTTGCTGAGCTCTACCAACATCAAAAATACCGTCAGTGTCAAAATAATCCATGCTAACAAGACTCAATCCTCACTTGCTGAAGATGACATCCTAATTGAAATTGTATAATTGTGTTGTATTGTAATCTTTGATATTTTTTGCATCTGAAGAGTTCAAATCATGGCTGTTCACTCCTGCACTCTTATGTTATCACTGTTGCAAGACATGGAAAAAGATCAAACCACTGACAAACTCTTATGCAACTTGAATTACAGCACCCCACCATCATGACCTCCTTCTCTCCTCTTCCATACCAACAGAAAATGACTGGTTAGAACCAGACAAAGAGGAATTTCAGCACTGTGGCCAAAAAAACAGGGCTAAAGCAGAGATCACATTGCATGTAGATGTAGTTTTTGAGCTTACACTGATACTGGCCTCATGCTGACTACAAGGTTTCACAGGATTGGCTAACAATAAGTGCTTATGCAAAGTACAGAAAACATGTACTTTGAGCAGGAGTCTCTACGATTTCCCAGTGAAGTCAGTTGTTATTTGTATTACTTAAAAAAAGTTTACATCATATTTTAACCTCACAGACCCCACTGCTTTATGTATAATAATAATAATAATCATAGCAAAATGAACCAGTTGTTTTCTTTTCAATTTTTTTTTCGCATTGAAGTGTTAACCCTTCCCTTTGCCACAAACACCCACAAACTCACTTGCGCATTTGATGAAGGTAACAAAATATAGAAATGACCGTAAAGCAATGATATTACACTATATAAATAAATATTATATGATTTTGTATCTTATGTGGGCTATGCATAAACAATATAAACACACATTAATTCACATTGTCTTTTGCTGTTTTTCTGGAAACATTTTGTTAAAATTTTCTCTACATTTGGATGGAAACCAGCTAATTAGACCCCAGAGAGGTGCAACTCCCTATTGGACGTCTTATGAACAAACTGTTATAAAACATCAATGATACAAATCTAAATTGACTTATTTGGGAATTGGGGGGACGAGTGGTACATAAAATGTACTGTCAACACCAACCACAGATACAGAACATATGCAGATCCATTATATTTAACCATGTATACATTATATTTAACCACCACAGCTGGGGTCTCTTACACTCCAAAAAGTAAATGCCTATTTTCTGCAGGGGACTTCTGAAACAAAGTTTATTTTCTTTCTAATTTTCCCAACTTGAGGATTTCATATAGTTGTTTCAAGTGGAGAGGAGGCATAGGCATCTTTACGGCAACTCATCAACACACAGATGTGACAACCTACAGGCTCATGTAGCACAAGTTCCCATTTTAGAACTCTTGCCCACACATTTTTCTTCGCCCCTTTTTCTCACAACCTGCACCTCTGTTTTCTGTCTCACACTCTTTCTGTCTGTCAGCTCTCTCCCTCAAGCCTCTTTCTCTCTCTCTCTCTCTCTCTCTCTCTCTCGAAAACATATATATATACACATATATATACACAGGACTTTTCCTGTACTCAACTCCCCTTCCCAGCAGAGTGATGGAGCTTTGCTTTTATGAGATACCAGAGTTGGGCTTGCGGCAGGATGACTGACTGGCTTGTAGAGAGGACAGAGGAACCATTTTGTGCCCCGCCGCCTCACTGAATCCCTTTTAAAATATTCATTCATAAACTCTTGGAGCCTTTTACTCCACATCAAACACTAGACCCATAGGAAAAGCACTGAGCTGATGCATCCAGAGAGGAAAACAAAAATACAGGGTAAACAGGACCACAGGTGAAGACCAAAATTAATCTAAATATTTATGCGCTAAATATACTCTGATATATTCATTGTGTTTTTAGGGAAAT
The DNA here is from genome assembly GCA_002120245.1 of Maccullochella peelii. Classification (NCBI taxonomy): domain Eukaryota; kingdom Metazoa; phylum Chordata; class Actinopteri; order Centrarchiformes; family Percichthyidae; genus Maccullochella; species Maccullochella peelii. The sequence goes on along the minus strand of LKNJ01001297.1, from coordinate 51,830 downwards.
GATTTGGACCAAAAGTGAGTCAACAGGATTTGAATTTGGGAAAAGCTGTTAAAACTGCTTACTCATTTTGCAGAGCAGCTGTGTTTATCTCTGTGAAATTCTCCAAAACAATTAGATGTTTTCTTTCTTTCTTTCTTTTTTTTTTTTTTTTTACTTTTATAGATGAAATTGCATTTCCATTAATGCATATCGAGAAATAAAGCATTACAAACTGTTTTGGTGAAGTTTAGCTGATAAGACACCGTCATATCAGTCCGTCATATGTATCACTAAGATGCGCAAAATGTGTAAATTTCTTCCTAAATTTTTAGTAACTAGTTTCAAACTAGTCATTTACTAAAATGGGTTGCAACATTAATACTTAAGAAATGTTTCTGAGAACAGTAGTAGTATGTAGTTTAATATAATTAAATATCAGATTATGCTAATTTAGCTGGCATTATTAGGCAAACATTTTGTAATGTGAAGTGTGTTGTGCTATTTTGAAAGATTTTGTGAAATGTTATTTAAAATCTTCCCACTTATAGAGAAGAATTTTATCAAGTGTCATGTCAGATGTACCTCTTTTACTCCTCACTCTTAACTGGTTATATATTAACAAGCTAATGAATGTTTTGTCAGTTGGTTAGCTAAGCAACAGTATTACCTGGCAGTTATTTGGGTATAAATATTTTGTAACAACTAATCTCTACCCTAAGAACTAGTTTGTGTGGTGCAAACTAGTTTCTACCTTGGGGCAGTCTTTATGCTAAGCTAATCTAAGCGGCTGCTGCCTCCAGTTAAATATTTACCGCATAGAGAGTGGTAACAATCTTCTCACCTTACTCTTGGCAAGAAAGCCAATAGGCACATTATTAAATCTCAGCTAAATTGGAACTTACAAAGAGCTGGTGCAATTGGCTCCAGGTATTTAACATTAGTGGCTAGATGACATGTGGCGTGTAAATTCCCTTTCATGCATGCATTGAACTGGTGTGTTGTGTGTGTGCAGCAATTTCAGCTTCACTGTAGTAAACAAGTTTAACTGGATGACAAGCAAACTAAGAGCTGCAACACAAACGCCCGGCTGGCTTTTAAACACAGAACTGCAGTATTTCATCTATTTTTTTTTTCATTCTTTCCATCCTTGTCTCCCCACAAAGGACTCCTCTTTACAGAAGCTTCCCTGACATCTCGAATGTCACCCAAACTAACTCCGTGCTCACTCACTGCTTGGCTGTGCCAGTACAGAGTGCCTGGGCGGCAGTAGGATGTCTTCACAGACAATATTACGCTTTCTGTACTGAATGTCTGAACTAATAGACCTGGCATGACAGATATATGGGTATGAGAGCGGGCCAGACACAGAGAAAAGAAAAGAGGATATAGAGAGGAAATCAGGAGTGATTGTGATTAAAGCGAGGCTAGAGATGAAAGGGAGAAATGCATGAGTGTAGGAGGGGAGCACAGTAGGGGGGCAGTGAACCTGACTGGTCATGGCTGTCATTCTAATGCCATCCAATAAAACAATCATCTTGAGTCTTTTCTCTCAGTTTTAGGCAATTAAATGTAAGTGTGCCACGGCTTGTGTATCTAAATACGTTTTAAATTAGCTGCTCATGCGATGGAGACTAGTTTAGAAGTAAATGTTACACTTTGTCGTCACATATGAGAAGAAAAAAAGTGGACATGGTAGAAAAAAAAATAGGGGATGCAGCCTCTGTAAAATCTATTGTTTTTTCACACTTCCTGAAAGCACCTTGGCCTATTTTTTTATCCACAGCATCAACGCAGTTTGCCACGGCAGGGGCTCAAAACATGCAGGCTGCCAAAACATCCCATTCTGGATGGGGTGTTAGATGGCTCCCCCCTTCCCTCACCCCTTCCTCCTTCCTCCTTCCTCCTCCTCCCGCCTGCAGACACCATAAATCACCCTATGTCTCTGTGAGGTTGACCTGCTGTTGAACCACTTGCTTTTCAAAAAGTCATTTAAATAGCTAAAGCAGGGGCCACACACACACACACACACACACACACACACACACACACGTGCATGCACTTCTGAGAGGTCAGATGTTTAATATTTAATAACCTTACTACTATACTTTTGCAGCTACTTGTAGCCGCACCAGTAGAAGCAAATAAAAGCTAAAATCTGGCATCAGCAATGAACTGGTAAAAATAAGGTAGGTTAACTCCTGTTTGCTCAAAGGCATGTGGTTCATATTTCAACCAAAAAGTAATTCGCTATGCTTGGTTACGGAGATGGTATCCCATCAAACGCTTCTTTATATTAAGTTTTCATTTGGATAAATTTGCCTGTGACTGAGTATTTTGTTTTCTGGTGTACAAGGGAGATTTGGGAAGTTCAGGTGGGTCACCATCAGGTCATAGAGAGGAGTTGAGAAAGAAAGAAAGGTAGAAACAACAGTGAGTAAAAGACACAGCAAGAGACACACGGAGAGAAACAAACAAGTGAGGAAAAGAGAAGGAATAGAAAACTGGGGGAGTGAAAAAGCAGTGTCCTGTGGCGAGTCCTGCAGGAAATGAAGTCAACAGTCTTAGAGAAATGAAAATGGGAAAAGCAGCTGTGGGGCCACAGTCCTCGGCTCTCCCAATCTGCATGGCCTCTAAGGGCCAACTCGACTAAACACTACGTGGTTAATGAGTAAAGCCAGATAATGACACTCTAGTTGATGACAGACTGTAACTAAAGTGCTGATTAGACTGTGATTCTGGCTTTCCTTGTGCCACAAGTGCTACGAACTGTTGATATAAGTAACAGAAAATCAAGAATACAAATGTCAAGGACTGCAAGGTGCTCATTGTGATTTTAATAAATCCAATGCCAATTTACTACGGGATAGATTTTAAAATAGAGGCTTACAAGAGTTGAAATAAAACATATAAGTGTGGAAAAATAGATATGCACGCATTACTGGCTGGGATAATTGGATTATTAGACTTTGTAGCAGTAAATCCCAGCTTAAGAGTTTTCTTTAATCACATTCTGAGGTAAACGCTTATGCAAATGTTTTCAAAAATGTTTTCAAACTAGATTACAGTAAAATAGGTTTGTGTCCTGCATCCTGTCTCTGGTGTGAATTTACTTCTTTGCTTTTGCAACATTTTCTGTCCTTGATTCAAAATGTCCACAACCCAAAGAGGATTAAAAACACAGTTTGTAGCGTGAAACAAAAACTGCTACACAAAAGTCCCAACAAAGAGTAGAAGAATGGAGGGATGGTTAGGGTCTTTTCTGTTGAGGATGAGCTGACACAGATGGACTGGGACAGAGGGAGGACTGATTAATGATTAATCTACCTTGGCCACAACAGAGAAGATGCAAACATGGCCCAGGAGGAGAGCCACTTCAAACTCTGGCAGAGAAAGGAGTAACACAGGCAAATATGCCATCATTCAGCGTGCTCACTGGACCTCGTGCACATTGTATCCTTAAGTGATGGACCAGTGAAAGAGAGAGCTATTTAAAGCATGGTCTCCTTATAAAGACCATGCTTAAAGTGAGCGAGTGGGTGATGTGGATGTGTGTGAGAAAGAATGAGGCTTATGGGAGCACGCATAACAAAGGAAGAACTACCTTTTTTGTTATTTGCTTATAATGGTTTTTCTAATTACATTGCACTGAGTAGTTAATTATCAAAGGCCTCCATTGACTGAGAGGCTGTAAATAAGAATAATATTTCAAACATGTTGTTACCTTAGTTACTGAAGTTTATATATTTTATAATTAATCTGTGTGATACAGTACAATACACACAGTTTTAAAAATTCCACACTATTATGTACTTCTGTATAGTTTGGTTTTAATATTACTGATCTAATCATCTAGGGTCTAATCATTATTATGTCATGTTATTCATACCCTCTCACCTCTGGGTAACTTTGTTCCTAACTGCAGTTGTTATATGGTTGTGTAGCAGGACGATTCGGGTTTGAGCCACAGAATAAAAATGTGCCGATCTATTTAAGCAAATCTGGTAACAGCCAGATCTGACAGTGACAAGCCACATAAAATTAGAACTGAAACACTTCTCGATGGGAAGAAATTGATTAATTGTTATTAGTTAGTAATTTTTTTAAGCAAAAGTGCCAAAAATTCTCTCAAAATCCTTAAGTATGAATATTTGCTCCTTTTCTTGGTCTTCTTGGCTTTTGGACTGTTGGTTGGACAAAACCTGAAGATGTCACCACGGTTTTTGGAAAATCATTATGTACATTTTTTATATTTTATAGGCCAAGCGATTAATCGATTAAAGGAGAAAAGAATCAACAATCACTAATGAAAATAATAATTAGTTGTAGCCCAACAGTAAACATTTTAATAGGTTCAGTTTGGCTCCATTTGTTGCAGTAAGCTAATTTTGGTGTGTTAAGCTATTATTGAAACTCATCACTTTCTACATGTGCTTCTGAAAGCAGTGGTAGGCCTTTACTGTGAAACGTTTGCGGCTAGCTAACATTATGATTGATTGAGTGATTGATTGATGAACAATATGATTAAAAAAATGCACAAAAGACTGTTGGTCTCCACGAGAAGTTAAGAAGTGATGTGTTACAGTTATAGCCTCATGTTAACTTGCATTAGAATAATACCAATAGGTTCCATGTAGCAAGGAAGCGCCATACAGATTTTAAATTTAGGAAAAAAGAGAGCACTGGTATTGTAGAGTTTGGGTATTGGAATTTGTATCAAGCGAAAATTCTGATTGGTGCATCCCTACACAGGAGCAAAGTTGGCTGTGCTTTACAGTCTTGCAGCATTTTTAGTGACTAAAGATTTTCCAAGAGAAACTCTAGCCCAATAACATCATGAATTGTTGTTTCCATTTTAGGTTTGCAAATAATCGAAGAGGCACATTTGCCTGTTTTCCCAAAAGACCAAAATCTCAAAAAAGCCTAAAGCAGTGGAGGTGAAAGGCTCCTACTTCAGTTGTATGATAATGAAGCCACTGTGGATTTTTCTTGTTACTGCTTCTGTATCAGTCATCTGACGGCAGAGTTTGCTACAGAGGTGCTGAGGTGATTACTTCTCTAGGAGATGGACAAATCATGAGAACAGATCATGGTGTGGCCCTGCCAGGTGAGGATAGCAATAGAATCTGCGGAAAAAGAGGGAGAGGAAGACGCAGGCAGAGTGTGCAGCAGTGGGGATATGAGAGTGTTTTGTGTGTGTGTGTGTGTGTGTGTGTGTGTGTGAATTGGAGTGCTTGTACATTTGTGTGTGTGGTGGTGGTGGTGGTGGTGGTGGGATTTCATATAACAGATTAAAATCAAAACAGAAAGACATTCAAAATGAAGCCAAAAGGATCAGACTCCAGCCGGCGTTTGTGGTTTGATGGACTGTCAAAACACTTCATGAGATTACCCACCTGTCACAGGAATGCTGTCGTGGATGTTATACAACAGTGATAACATAAAAGGATTCCTGTTATGAATTTTAGCTGTGCCCTCAAAAAAAACCAAAACCCAATCACTTCTCACTATTATTTAGCTTTCTGTCTGTATCTTCAGTGCGCCTGCCAAACCGAGCTTGGTCCTCAGTATGCAGCCCTGCCATGACAAGCAGCAGCTGAGCCTCTCTGCTTACCTGCATGAATCCCAACAAATTGCTGTCTTATTTAGGCTTATATATATGTTTTCACCACTTATTAGATCACCACGGCTCTCAAAATATTACTGCAGTTTTTTTTTCTTCCTCCTTCTGCCTCCTTCCCTCTCTCTTCTTCCTCTCCCTTTCCATCTGTTCTCACCAGTGGCTTTTGATCAAACGGAAGGAAAAGCTGCTAAAACCAATATACCCGCTCTGTCAGCCCAGCGTGGAAAATGCCAGACGCCAGCATCTCAACTATCTATCATGTGAGCGTTGCAAGAGACTGTCAGTCATAATCATTTTACAGATACAAAACCAGCTCTGCATAGTAGCTCATGTAAAATGTGTGCAGTTTTATGGTGCCTAAAAAGGAGTAAACTGAAATTAGTCATGCATTACAAACTTGAAAACATACATTGTTTTTTGTGTACTTACTGGAAAAAAAAAGCATCCATGTGTCCTGACTTGTGAAGTTGCTTGCTAGGCTGGCTGATATCCCGTTGCCACGTCAGTCCCTGCTCCAGATCTTTTGTCTCCCAATGCTCCTCCGGCGACTTCCAGTGCTTCTGAGGTGGCTTCCACTTCCTGCGCAGTTTAACTCAGAGCTTCCTTGTCTCCCAGCCCTTTGCCTGTATTAGGGATGCACACAATCTAACTTTTTCCACTCCCAGTACTTATTCCAATATGTCAGCTCAGGGTACCTACTGATTTTCTACCAGCACTCTCATTTCCCTAAATTTAAAATCTGTATATCTCAGTGGGTGTAAGTCATTTTTATGTAAGGTAATAAAAGATCAGGGATCACTGTGGCACTTAGTGAGCGGTCCACTGTGACTGAATGAATGCTTGGCACAAGGGGTTAATGGGAGTCAATAGTTCAGGATTTCATTTGATAGCACCACAGCATCATCAGATGGATATTGTAGGTGATCCGGTTGTATTGTGCTTTAATTTATTCCCCAACTAACTGTTCACTGTGATACAGAGGGACGATGGGCTACACTCATCCTTAAATAATGTGATTTACATCCAGGTAACTTATATTTCACCTTGTCTCATTACTGAATAGGACCCTACTTCTGTGCAATTGCTGTGTTTACATTTATTCATGTGTATTATGTGACAAAGTGGCAGTCGCTTTAACAGAAGGTTTGCAGTGGAGATGGCTTTATTAGATGTGTGTTATTGAAAAGAAGAAGACTACAGAGTTTTTCTTCGACTTTCCTTACGTTGTTTTCATTCTAAACTACATCAGAAACTTGCAGGAGAAAACACAAGCTGCCAATCACAGTTCTTGCAGGCCCCCACGTGCTTTCTCTGTAGCTGGTGTACCTATGGTGCCTACATGTGTAGGGTCCGTAGCTACACCCTAACCCCTTAACCTACTTAACTACAAATCCAGCGTTACTGTTGAAACACAGTTTATAATGACACTGACAAAGAAAGTGTATTTAATGTGTGTTGGTCACACCATGGCCGATACCCAATCCACTTAATAAGGTCAGTATCTGCCAATACATTTGAGTGCATCCATAGCGTTATCTCCATCTCTCTAGGCTAGCCTTCTGCCCTTGTCCATATAGCCTCTGTTGTCCAGTTCCCTGGTGCCTTAAATCCTGAGATGTGAATTTCCTGCTCCCAGCCTTTCCCCAACCCACAGCGTCAGCCATCAAGCCTATGGCCATTAGACAACCATCCTGAGTTCCAGCAGGCATCATCTATGGGCACTCAGCTTATTATCTTTCAGGCCTCATGTTAACTCATGATCCCTGGGTTTAAGCTCTTACATTGCAAAGCAGCTGCATCGCAATCCTGCAATCTTACCAGGCTTCAAGTTATGCGCTGAAACCACAGTGGTTCGGACCAGTCAGCGACCTATGAGGAACTACTGGCAGCTACGGGCGTGGTTTTGGTGTGACGTCAGCGAGAAGCGACTGTTCATTCAACAACAAAAATGGTGGCTCCTAAAGAGGTTAGTGTAGATGCTGATATAGCATCTGTTTTTATCAGAACTGGAGAGTATTTCTTCATTGAAAGAAGAGCAAGAACGGCACTGAAAGCTTTTCTTGATGGAAAGGATGTTTTTGCTCTTCTCCCGACTGGCTTCAGCAAGACTCCTATTATATCATACGGTTCGTTGATCTGATTGGTTGAAGTTAGCCCTTGATAGACGGTGATAGACAGATGGTTCATCCAATCACCTGCCAAATATTTTTTGAAAGTGCCTGCCCTTTTCCAAACAGTTTCCAAGGATGACTTCTTGGATGGTTCTGTGCAACAAACCATCTGGTGCATCAGGTTAATTAGCCTCAGCAGGTGCTTTGTCGCTTCTCTGCTGCTCAGCAGTGCAGATCCTCCGCCTGTACCTTGTTACCTGTTCTGTTTACCTGTTAATGATATCCTTCCTGCTTGTGTTTGTGAATTGGTTTAGGTCCTTATTTCTGTTGCCAATAAGGTGACTAATAAAGTTATTTTTTCAGAGTATGTATGAGTTTAATATACTGTATAAGTATACTATATAGTATAATAATACCCTATACTGTGTAAGGGTATTTTCAGGGTATTTTATTCACCATTGATCCTCGGGTTCAGAGGTTTCTGCTGCCATAATATCAAAATGTCCATGTCAACACAAATGTACACATTCAAGTTTCAGTGGAAAACAGAACCAATAATAACTAAGTTTAGTTAACAAATTAACTATCAACTCTGAATGTGATCTTGAATGAGCTGCTTTCACTCCCAGTCTTTTGTAAGCCACAGAGCACATTGGGCTTTATACAGTACTCCTCCTCGTCTGCGCTGTATCAGTAAGCAGGCAGGAAATTGGACGCGACAGAATGGTGTGTTTGAGTGGTTGCAGGTCATTTTATCGATGTCAGACATGGAGTGAATGAATAGGAAGACTGACTCAGACCCCTTGGATCCCTTTTTTGTGGTGTCGATTGGAGGAAGAGGCGAATTGCAGATCTATACAGAAATAACAGACGTGTGTGTGTGTGTGTGTGTGTGTGTGTGTGTGTGTGTGTGTGTGTGTGGGAAACAGTCAAGTTAAACTCTAAAGCCTCTGAGCTCCCATGGGGTCTGAGGGATCAGACAAAGGAAACCAATGCGTACCCAAGGGACTCTAACTCCCATTTCAAGCATGCACACACCCCCACCCCCACACACACACAAAGTGACAGTCAGACTCAGACAAGTTGCCACACATACAGACACACACACACCTGCGCCTCACTGTGCACTGGGTCGTGCAAGGGTGCTGGAAGCAGACATGTTGTGTCTGGACTTCTGCTTTTTAATGACAGGTCCACTGTAACAGACATCCTCCTATTCAGGGCCATTGTACTGTCACAGCACAGCACACACGAACACACAGACAAAATACTGACTTGAACAATATCTTAATCCTCTATCTGAACACTTCAAAATCCCCAGAATCTTGGCTAGCAGGCTATGCAAAGTGTATACAATAAGACAATCATCCTGCTTGCATTACAAAATTCTGGTTACAAAGTCTGCTATGTGTAAATAAGCAAATATTTGCTTGCAAGTTTGCCATATCAACTTAAAAGGTGATAATATGTTAGTGATGTGTTTATAGCTTGTTACTGCAGCCCCCAAGTGGCCAAAAAACCCCAAAAAAGGAAAAATCCACCAATAATCTTTATTTTTAGTGTCAAAATTAATTCACCAACTGTAGGTTTGAAAGTAAGCTAAATGAAGGGTACTTAGCTTGGATTCATGGCAATTACATTACAAAAATTGGTATGTTAATACACTCACTGTCACTTTATGTGTCCAAAAATGGAGGTTTTTGAAATGACAGAAGTGCCACGACACACAACCTCTGAAGGCCACCTCATATTAGCGTAATGAAAACATAAAAGCCAATTTTATGGCTTGAGGACAACACCTCCATGTGGTGAACTCCCACTGCAATAACCTTACATCCCGCCGTGGCATGTGGCTGTAGCACACAGATCAGCTGGGGTGCTCTGTATTGAAATTCATAGATTCAGTATCTCCTTTTCTTTCAGTGCTGCGCTAATATAAATACACTTTAATCACAATAAGACGCATTAAGCATCTCATTGCGACTCATGGAGATGAAAAAAAATCTGATAATAAAAAGCTGCTATGTAGTGAGGCAATAAATCGATGAGTCATGGGTCTGGGAGATTAGACAGGAGGTTTCGTGCTGCTTCAGATGGGATTACAGAGCATACATTACAGGGCAATGATTTTTGAGTTAACCCCCCCCCCCAAAAGTGTTCATGTTCAGGCCTCTTCACTCTCCCTCATGACTCTTGATGCCGTTCGAAGTGTCACCTTCCTGACAGCAGTCACCCCTCTATGTGATTTACCTCACTCACCAAAACGTATTAGACTACAGAGTTCAACTGGTGAAATTCAATCCTGCAAATCTCCCCTTCCCTCAGCTGTGCAGGGATACTGTTATGCACGTATGCAAACACACACGTATGTACACGAGTGCTCACATACAAACACACCGTTTTCATTTCAGTCCCACTCACCCCTTCTCTTTCAAAATATAAGCGGCTTTCATGCCACTACTTATGCAAGCTGAATGTTTGCTTCTGATATTCAGATTAGCGGTGCTACCGCCGGCCTATCATGGCCTATTCTGGGTGAATGCACTTCTCTGTTTTCAGCAACCAGCAGCCAACCAACACCAGGCAGGCAGCTCAGAGACAAAACAATCCACTATTATTAATGAGGACATTTTTCACCTCACTTAGAAAGGTAAATATACCCTCTGAATGTTAAACCATATGGGCTGCTTCACAGAACCCAGATCAAAGAGGATTCAGTGATTCGGTTTGACATCAGGACAACCCTGAAATAACAAGGATCAGACTGGGAATAACCACCCCCAAATTGTACTTGACTCTGTCTAGTTAACAAACAGCACACTTATTATCCCTATAGTAGCTGCTAAACTATGTGATTGTTTTAAAAGGTGCCATATGATGCAAACAAATTAGCAAGAGAGTAATTGGTTCTCTTCATTGGTAATTGGTTTACTCAGATAATCTAGTGGGTCAATGTTAGTACTTTTAACATCATGAACTACTGAGGATGATATGTTTATATTATGTTATGAGAAACTTGTTAAGATATCTATCTTACTCCAAGTGTTTATTGCTGTTCCGAAAGCCCACACACTGCTGTCAGAGAGAGGGGGCAAGACGCAATCGGCACACACTTTTGGGGAGTCTATCCTTGGAGGCATTTATAGTGTTGTACCCGGTTATACACACAAAAAGTGATGGATGTAGTTGTGTGAAGAAAATGGGTAAAAAATAGAACTTAAGAGAGAGGTTCAAACCCTGCCCTACTTTCTCACCTCTGCACACCTGGCCAGTTGCTGTGTAAAGTTGGCAAACTAGTGGAATTGTCAGTTTTGGAAAAATTGTCAGATGTAATTCCTGGGTCAGAAAAGTGTGTGGGGAGTTTCAAAAGAGATTTGTTGATCTGACAAGCAGTTCATTTGGTTCATCTAGTTTCTATGTGGTACTAAGTATGGTATGGAGTCTCCACTGGTTGCCTGGCAGCCTCACTGTGACAACAAGACTCCAGCAAGTCACTGCACCTGGCCACAAGAAATACGTACTCCTCGTAAAACCGGTAGGTGCATTTTTAAACTTTGGACAGAGCTAGGCTAGCTGTTTCCACCTGCTTCCAGTCTTTATGCTAAGCTAAGCTAAGCTAACCACGTCCTGATTCCAGCTCTGTACTTAACCCACAAGCAAGTATTGGTATTGGCATCTTGGCAAGAAAGTGAATAATCGTATTTCCCACTACTACTATTCCTGTAGGTGTTTGGTTATAGCATACTTACTCTTTTTTTGTTTGTTTTTTGCTTCTGAGTAAACTAAAGTAACAAACTTTTTATGGCCATATTTTGATGTCAAATGTGTTATGTAATGCACAGGTGAGTAGAACGAAATTCATGGACAAAGTAGTGAAACCCTGCAGCGACAGCACAAAATTTATTAAAGAAGCAAATGTCAGCCATGAAGCAGCCACCCTAATTTATTTCCCATGTATGCAGCATAAATTGATATACTCTTTAATTTACTGTTGGATTACTCGTAAGCCTCATACATGTCAGCAAAAAAAGTCACCAGGTTTTTTCTGGTAAACATGCTGCATTGATGCTTTAGACTTTAGATTCCACCCCATGCCTTTACGATATTGCTTCTGCTGCTTTTTTTTCCTGCAAGCTACACACACACACACACACACACACACACACACACATTACCTGAACCCATGTGACCTCACACACAAACAATCTACTCTTTCACACACACACACACACACACACATACACACACACAAAATGTACTCTGACCTGTTGTTCTGTACTGAGTTGACTGTCCAGTGTCTCATGGGACAGTAGCAGCACGCCCCAACATTTGACATTGCGTGAGGCACTGACTGCACACTTGGCTGCATCTGGTATTTTTGTTATACCCAGAGACCCCAGTGCCGGGACTATACTGTTTCAAATTCAGGACTCTTTATTGTCTATTGGATTTCCATGAAACACACACATTCATTGTAGAAATATGGCTCTCAGTAAAATAAAAAATATAGACACCACAGGCAAAATGATAGAATAATCGAACTGAAACGCAATAAAAGAGAAAAAGATATTTTGCCCCAAGTCATAAGTTGACATAACTGACTGTTGGCAGTGGACCTAATGTGGCCAAACCCTGACAAAACTCTGGAAAGAAAGGTGAAAGTTGAAGCAAGGACAAGGTGGTGAGTGTATTTTGTCACCTGATCTATTCTGAGAATTTGCTTCACTGCACAAGTTAGCAGGAAAAAAAGCACAGATCGATTAAGAGTCGTCATACTTATTCTCTAAGGCTTCCCTTCATGTCTCGCTGTTTTTCAAGGGCAACAACACATTTAGCTAGCATGTACCCTAGTTTTCCTCTGCTGAGTGCTTTGAAGGATAGCAAACTGCTCGCAGCGCAATGCTCTATGAGAATGTGACTTATGGAGAGAGTCATTATATCATGTTTCAACAGAGAACAAAGAGATGAATGAAAGTCTTTGATACATTTGCCAATAAATCACATTCCACTTATTTTTTGATGATGCTATATACATAAAAATAAAGTTTTGAATTACTTCTTGTGATGTCAGTTCCTACATGTAGATAGAAACGCTGAGAACACACAGTGCAGCTCCAGGCCATGGTGACATTTTCACAGACGCACGTTAGGAGATTATATTAACAGCACACATCGACCAGATCCATCTTTAAACCAGCGCAGTAGCCCAAGGCCACATGGCTTCTTAACAATGAGATGCCTATTACAGTGCAGGGATGGTAATAAAACCGTCATGGTTGTTAAATATGCTGGGGTAAGAAAGAATAAATGTTGAGCAAAAGCTGGTAATGATGATGGTTTTCACTGTTTTTATTATGTGCTCCAATAAGTCCTTGTAAATGGAATCAATTGAATTTGACAGTTGTGGACAATTACTTCAATGAGTATTCCAGTAAAAATGCTGATGGAAAGATGCAAAGGAAAAAAGGCTGTGAGGAGAGTTGGGAGTCAGATCTGTATGGTTCTAGAAAGAGATGATAACAGGCTTGTGTTTCAGGTCACTGTAGATGGTTTATAACTGCACATTTTTACTGTTATGAAAAGAAGAAAAGAAGGACGTGAACATAAATTTTACATTTAAGTTTATGAAGATTTATTCTTTTAGTTAAGAAATTTGTTCTACTTGTTCTGCATTAGACAAGTCCTTATACTTAAACAACAAAATGCGTAATTTTTCAGTGCCTTCCCAAATAACCCATAAACTGCCCCAAAAGGGACTCATATGTTTTCTTATCTGTTGCAACTATATTGTTAAAGCTGCACTAATAAATATTTTCATATTAACAACAGGATGAATGACTAAGTGAAAGGAGTCCCTGGAGTTCCTCTTAGCTTTAGGGAACCTGCTGAGCACCAAACAGCTAGCTGGTGAACATAGTGGAGCATTTAGCAGCTTAAGATCCAAGCCCATAGATATTTTTCTCAAGAGTCCGTGGAGACCAAAACAGCTAAAAGGAGAGTGAACATTGGACTTATATTCACCAGATGGCCATAAACGTGACTTCAAATGAATGGTTATGCGTTTCTCCATATCTGCTGGATGTGTAAACAGGCAACTGTTTGCTAAGTTCACCCTATAAACTTAAAAGGTCATAATATGGTGGTGTTGTGTCCACAGCTTCTTCCGCCACCCCCAAATGGCCAAAACATTCAATTAATACTGCTTTAAGGTTTGGTTAAGTTCAGGCAACTAAAGTTACTTGGGTAAGGGTTAGGGAAAGGTTGCCTTCATGGTTAAAAGAAACCAACACAGATGGGATACAAATGGTGGGCTCCAGTGTCAAAGTCACCTGCTTTCTATGTCCTGCTATGTCTCGCTACTTCCACCTTTGCTACTGAGAGAGGACGGTCATTATTTGGATGACCACAAGAGCTTGTCAGGAAAAACAATACATACAGCAGGTTGTTTTGAGCATTTCAACAAACCCAGTGCTGTCATTTTTATGGTGGGAGAAGTCGCGCATTTAGGTTTGGGCTGTTTTTAGACATGAGATCCAGGAAGTCCAGGAAGTATCAGATCCCTGAATTTTTGACACCAAAACACAGACAGGATTTTACAACTCTGGAAAATGATCACGACAGCAAATATTTTATGTTTCGTCGCAATCACGAGGTTAACAGTAGAAATACTTGTTCATGTTGCATAGTAATCTACCTGGAATGTGCTCTTGCACTTATCTGATGGGCCACTGACAAATGACGTCTCGTTGCGGTCCGGCACAAGTTGAAGCAGGATCTACTTTTTCACCGGAAGCCCTGCTGGGTCGATGGACTGACCTCATTTGATTTAAATTAATTTCACGCAGGCCTAAAGTCGGGCTGGATGTGGCCTTACTACAGCAAAGTTTATCACAATACAAAAATGACAAAAACATTCATGATACATAGATTAAGTTATATAGATAGATACATATGACAGATGCTGAGTAATATATCACAAGGACAGACAATCTCACTCTTTCTGCCCTCTTTCTTCGTTCGTCTCTCATGATCAAATAGAGCCAAAATCCTCTCGTGATTAGTAATAAATATTTATACCAGCAGCTGGTACCAACACAGTGTCAACCATGATGTCACAGAGGTCAGAGTTCAAACTGGCTGGAGCCGAGGAGACACTCGGAGCCTGAGTCACCATTAGTCACAGCACAGGAAGAACTAATAGACATGAATGAGTCATTAGTCAGCCTTTTAAAGACAGGGTTATTTGAGGGTAAATTGGTTTAAGCCATCATTATTAACACAATGATTTAATACGATGACAGATCAGTCAGCCGCACAATGATATTCCTCTGGTGTATGCTGAGAAAAATAAATGATACAGTGAGTTTTTAATGCTGTCTTCTTCAAAGAGTATAAAAATGTTTTGCCTCAAAAGTTTCAGGATGTTGCCACAAACAGCTTTTGTAGTCAGGCCCAACTTCCGTGTTGCAATGATTTGTAAGTTATTTTGGGGCATTTTGGTTAAAAATACCACCTACTATAGACACTCTCCTTCACTGTCTGAAGATGTGCCACAGCAAATCCAGTAACCTCTTCTTTCCCAAGGCACCGCCACAAGTTATGTTTAGATGAAGTCACACGGAGGTCGTGACCCTGAGCAGACAGCGGGTCACAGCCACAATGACCTGTCTAGATTTCCTCCGTATACATGTTATTATTCAGGTATGCAGAGAGGAGACGGGAATCGGGTTACAGTGGACTTCCCATTCATCAAGGCAATGAAGAGAGAGAGACAGTGAGACCACCGGATGATAAATATCAGCAGGAGCCATCTATGAACCACAATAGCAGCAGAGGCCCAAAACACACAATATTAAACACACGGTGAGTGAAAAATAAGGAGTGTAACAGAATGTACAAGGAAATGGGAGAGTGATGTGGTGAAAAAATGACACGGATACCCAGCAGAGAGCCTGTTGAACCTGAGACCTATTGGCACAAATCAGTGCCGTCAGCCCCCTGGCTTAGCTGACCACAAGACCTGCAAGCTAATTTATAGATCGGTTTAGGTTTTCCATGGCGGCCTGGAACCTCTCACTCTATTATATAATCCTTTGGGGAAGGAGCAGTTGTGACTGGAAAGTTATTAGCCTGTTCTTTTTTGCCATCAGGGTTGTAATCCTACCCTTTTACGGAGTACTCATATTGAAAAGGTTTTATATTCTTTTGTCCTAGCCACTATATATGTATAAGTGAGAATACCCATATATGCATCCTTAGCAAAGTGACGGTTTAACTATAATGATCTCATGAGAAAGCATACACTTGACGCAATTTTGCAGTAATGCTTTGTTTTTCTAATGCTTCATCTCCTACATACATTCAGTGCCTCTTAAAAGCCCCCACACTGCAGATTTAGTTTCAGGTATATGAATATTCAAGATCCAAACAATTTAAGTGCTAGAATTATACTAGCTGTGCACAAAGCCATTTCCTGACTCATTGTCATTTGTCATACCCACGCAAAACCCCTCTACACTGTTTATTGCTCTCTCTGTCTCTCTCCATTTGCCTATAGGGCAGATTCAGAAGACAGCTTCTTCAGGTAGAGAATAGAGAGATTTAAACACTGCTCACTGCTCCTGGCAGACTGCCCAAGCCCCAGGATGACTTCAGGGGCAGAATTGAAAATCCTAGGATAAAGACAGAGAGAGAAAGGGAGGGGAGGAGGAATTAATGCCAGGTGACTTACGAGGTAATGACAAGATGGAGCAAGAGGGATGATGCAGAGCGGAAATGAGGTAGAAAAAGCTTAGAAGTGCACTTGATGAAACTTGTACTGACAGTAACAGTAGTGTGAGGATTGGGCAGTGATACTATAGTTGTCATAGCAGCAGTGGTTTCAGTTGCCCTTGGTAGAGACCAATTCATTTTCTCCATAGACAAAGTTAAGTGACTGACAGAACGCGTCCACAGCTTGGATCGGTATGAAATGCTCCTGGTTGAACATCAGTGCAAAAGATTAACAACTGACTTAAAAATGATCTGGTTCTTTGATAAAAAAGCTAGCCTTTATATATGAAGGTGATGACCTGACTACAATGTGTATTTTGGCAATTAACATCCAATCATAGAGTTTAAAATTCTGTTATGGTGGGTGGGACTAAAGATTACAGTGTTGGGAAAAATGATACAAATACAATCAGTAGCTTAAATCAACAAACTTTTCCTGCAACCCTCCTTTTTAGTCTAAATTAACTTTACTAAAGTAAACAGCAGCATCTCTTTCCAGACAATCACTGTGTCACAATTCAATACTACATACTAACTATATACAGTATGTACTATATACTAATCTTTATAGTATACTGTTTTTGCAGTTAGAATGCAAGAAATCAACAGAGACAGCAAAATGTTTTTTCCAAAAACATTATTTTTTGTTTTCTGAGGTGTTCCTGGAGGTGTCTCACCACCACCCACAATAAGTTTTAATGTTTTGCAGCTGTGAGCATCTCCTTCATTTCCTCTGAGTGTTGCATTGTGGGGGAATAGTGTACATGAACAGCACACTCAGAAATAAACTATTTTGTAATGGGGAAACTGACTGAGTATACTTTATTTTGTCACTTTTCCAGTCTGAACTCACCACTTGGAATTAGTATGCATTGTTGTAGTGTATGTGGTATTACTCTACATTAACAGTGTCCATGTTATTGTGGTTAATCCTCAAAACACATTAATTTCCATAGGGACTATTTCTTTGGTAGAAAATAGCTCTAAGTAGTGTGGGTGAACCAACCCCTTTAAATTGACCGCTGAGAATACAAACCACTTAACAGCTGCAAACACATCTCCACTTTCACATAGGCCTACTGTACTAACAAATGCACAGGCATATACAGTACACATATGACATTTTGTACGACAAAGATATAAACACAGACGTACAAACAGACATGCAAGTGAAACCAGAGTCTCTTGCTTACAAAGGGATATTTACGCATACCTTGCACAAAAATGATAACTAATTACCACTGTCATATAACAGCACGATACAGTTTCCTTTTAGAATAATATAAAGCACATGTGCTTGTTGGTCTTGTAAGTACAGCTTGTTCTTGTTTAGATGGTTTAGGTCTCGGATGATAGTATTACACTGTGTATACCCACCTGCTGTATGAATTATATAGCAGAATACTTTGCAGTACCTCTGTGCATAAGTGTTTCTATAGTGATATGCATACAGCCCTGAGTAATTACCCATTGGGGTAATTATGTATGCCCGTTTATGAATGTTTATTTTTTATTTCTTTTGCTCTGTGTGTGTGTGCTGTCTCTAGGTAGACTCTCTTTAGCTAGTGGTCCCTTGCAGTCTCATTAAATGCGGTCTCTGGCAGGGAGCGTAGTGCTGCGCATTCTCAGGGTGTGGTGGTGCTGGCTTAAATTTCACGTTTCTATGAGCGTGCGTGTGTGCATGCAGACATGTGTGTGCACGTTGGTACAACCGCGTGTGTGCATGTGTTTGACTGCTTATTAGCTCTAGATGCCAATCTGCGCTCTGATTGATCCTAAAACCGTCCACTGGTTGGCCTTTCACCAAACACATACTCTGGTTTTAATAACCTGAACATACACAACCCAGTTCTTTTAAACTGCCTGCATATGTCTACATGAGTGAGTGTCCTGCAATGTGTATGTGTTTATATGTGTAGCAGGCACAGGTCTTTAAATAAAAAATGTACTGAAAAGGAGTCTGGACATTAACGTAAAGCAATGCTGCCACAAAGAAATTGAAATAGCGGCCATGGTAATTTGAGTCTGGAAGCCTTGTGAAATGTTGGCAAGGAGGAAATTATTTAATACAATCCTCTTGCTTTTGAGCCTCTATCCTAATGCTTTCTTCTTGTATTATTTTCCCACTTGTGTCTGTTGAAAACCGTTCCCTTGTCTCTATCGCTTTGCGTCCCATTTTTCTTTTTGCCACTCCCTCCCTCCCTCCTGGCTCCTCTCTTCATCTCTCCTTCTCTGGGCTGGTTCACCTCAACAGAAGTTCATATTTTTCGTGTGTCGGTGTGGAGACTGCCACTCTGGCGCTACTTGTCGGGAGCATCTGACAAAATAGAGCCACAGCCGTGGGTGTCAGAGGCCTGTGATGTCTGAAGCAGCAGAGTATATAGCTCTCAGAGAGCAAGAAATTGTTTGGCCTGTGACAGTGACACACTCAGACACACTGTTTAGATAGGACAAAGTGACAATGCACTTCCTGCTACGGTTGAAATTCTCAGACAATGCTGGGTTATGAGAAAGTCAAAAACACTTCTTTCATCTCCGAGTGTCTCTGCAAAAAGTTTGTAGCCATGGTCAGTCATGTTAGTCTGCAGTCATAAAGCAAGAGGAATCTCCATGGTGATATAACAGGCAGCAAGGTTTTTTTGTGATTAATAAGTACTGAACCTCCCCTCTTAAGTATCTGAATCCCTGCCAGCACCTTGTGCTGTAACTTCAAGCAAGTAAATGTTTTTTTTTTTCTCCCCTACAATAAAGTATCACATATTACCAGCATTATTAAGTTATTTTTGGAAGAGAATACATTTTACATCAACCAATTAAAATCAGTGTTCCATAGCATATGTCAGAACATGTTACCTATTACATAACCCCTTTAAAAAGGAGAAATGCTAAATTTAACAAGAAGTGCCTTTTAATAGAAGACTGCATACCTCTTGCCAAATAAACTTTTCATTAAATCTGGACATACTCAGAGTAATGCTTCTAGCACATGAGGCGCTCATATGTAATAGAACACTGCATTGCATGGTGCTGTTGTTCCTAACCTTTTTGGCTTGTGAACCCATAAAATGAAGCAACGTCCAATAATTTGTTCTATATGTCTATGGGTTATGACCAGGACAACCAAATAGTGTTTCCCCCCTGTTTTATTTAAAAAGTTTTGAAAAGGTTAAATTATCCAGTAAGGAAAGAAAAGATTAGAAGAATATCGGAAAAAATAAGCACGATTTTGTGTAGCATAAGTAATTTTTTTCTGCTTTCCTATCCCATTAATCAGCTCACGACCCCTGAGATTTATCTTGTGAGAATCACTGGTATAGTGGATAAATTCCCTTTACCGTACATAACAAAATATGTCTATATTGGAAATGTAATATATTGACATACATAATGAAATATTTGCTATATGTTAAATGTCTAATATCATGCACTAAAAATATGACTTTGCCGAGTACACCAATGATTGCTAATTTACATACATTTTATTGTAAAAAGTATTACCATACACAAATGTCAATTTATTTACCATATATATATATATATATATATATATATATATATGTATATCTGAATATAACAAATCAGCATTATCCATCATTATATTTGTAATATATTCTTGACACAATAATGGCATGACGTTATACTGTAAGTCACTATATGTTAATTGAGTGTGGGTGTTTGTTCATGTGCAGCTGTATGTGTGTGCACCCTTCTGCATGAACTAATATACACATATCTCATATATACATGCATACTATCCTTTTGTACTTGCGCTACAGCAGAGAACTGTCTGTATTGAGTCTCTTTAGCCATATTTTGTGAAAATAAAAAGACACAGATAGACAGTGGACTGCAGGAGAACAGGAGTGGTTTCTATGGACATTTATCCAAGATGACGACGATTCTCTTTGAAGAAGCAAAATACAAAATACAACCAATACCAATACAATTTTACAGCCAACTTGTGTTTGATACTCAAAAGACAGATTTGGGGGGAGTATCACTGCAAAAGGATTCAAAGTTATGTATATACCTATATCTATCTCAAAGCACACTAAGTTATTTTGTTTGTTTGTTAGGTACACCAAGCTAAAACTGCAATAAATCCTACCTTTGTGGAGTCTGCCCTCATTGATATAAATGTGGTAGATGAAATATTAGAACGACCACACATTATAACGCAATACAGTTCAACAGCAGCATAAACTACAGGCTCCAAAGTGATCATAAAGTTGAAGTGTGTGGCAGGAAATGCAGCACAGATGAGTTGAGAGGTGCAGACAAGGTCAGTGTAAACAACCAGCGAGCAGCTGTGGCAAAAAGCTAACATGACTAAGAAGGTGAGGAAGTGATGTGGTGAGGCTCCAGCTCGAGTAGCATCACAGCAACAGGGCACGCACGTGCGCACACACACACACACACACACATATAATTGTAACCTTCACAACCACACACACGTAAGCATACTTGACACACACACATACCAGGTGTGCACTTGACACATGGTGATAATAGCATGCAGGCATGACTAATACACAGAGCCTTACTGGTGAGAATAGGGGTACGCCTGGGCATATGGAGATCATCACTCACACCTAGAGAGCTAGCGATAGCGGTGGGAGAAGATCTATGGTTTTCAATGAGGACCTGGGCTCTGGCCTCTCAGTGCCAGAGCACATTACAGGCAATCACTTACTTTAAATAAGCGCACCAAGAGCTGATTAAAGGAGAGAGCTTGAGAGAAAAAACACAGATGGATGGTTGAGAGAGAGAGAGAGAGAGAGTTAAATTACATAAATCATTGTGAGGATTGCGAGGAATGAAACATCACACCTTAGTTAGTAGTCGCTCACTCATCTGATCCAGGAATCGAAATGAAGCAGGTAGCGTCTGATGGGACCAGAGAGGTGTCGTCCCAATTTATTTGACAGCGCCTCGGCTGAGTCACTGGCATTCTAAACTCGCCTTTTATGTTCAGATCCGTCCTTTCCACAAAAGGGCCCCATCGCTCAGCAACCCCCCTGAATAAGATAAGCAAAGAAGATCAGAGTCAGATGAGCAGATGAAAGGATTGAAGAGAGGAAGAGGAGGGGAGGTGTTGGATCTATGAGTATAAGAAAGGTGCTGTCATTACACAACGACCCCTGCTAGGAATATTCAGGGTGAAGCAGTTCTTACACAGCAGGGCCGTACAGGTCTGGCTTTGATTGAAAAGGCATGATAATAACACACTTTAACAAGAACTCCATATATGAGACCATTTTTGCATGCTCATACTCACACACCAACATTTTCTCCTATGAATTATGCTCATATGTAAGTATTTAGCTGTGGAAAAATATGCTTTGGGCTTTCTTTTTGGAAAGTCACAGGGCCCAATCTAAAGTAGGGATATCAAGATTAAGGTTGTTTTTTTTTTTTATTTGGATCCTTTAATAGTCAGTATCTGCTGATACTGAGTCTGATTTCATATTTATTGTTAGCCATGCTAGTAGTGCGGCTCTATAGATGGTTATGTCCGTCTGTCTGTCAGTCAGTCCACCACTTTGGTCCAGACTGAAATATCTCAATAATTATTAGATGGATTACCTGCGGTGGAAATTCTGATCTCCTCTCTGGAGAAGTGAACAAATAAAATGATGATTCAACAAACAGTTGTCTTTTGTAGATTCAATTAAGCAAAAGCATAAAGAGCATACAATACAATAGGTGTAAAAAAGAATAAGCGAACACATAAGGAGCCAACACGACAGACTCCTATCGCCCCTTGAAGGACACAGGGCAGACTGTTGTTCAGAAACCAAATCTACCATAAATGCCAGTGTATTTATGTCAGATGAAACTATCACACAGGATAATAACAAAATTCCATAAAACACAAGACACTACATAATGATACATTTTACTCTTACATTACCATTCATGGTCCCCAGAGGATGACATATGTGAAGGTCAAAGTTTTCACTTATTGTACAAAATATAACCTGCATCACAGGTTTTCTTTAATATTTCGTATCATGGTATTTTTAATGATATCTGTGAAGAGAAATGTCACTGTGGATCTGTTGTGGCAGGGAGGTCTGGAGAGGATTTAGGCAGCATCTCTACATCTCCAGCATAAACAAAACAGTCTTAACCAACATCAAAACTTTTGTGCCCTGGGGCAAAATGGCTTAGTTTTTCTGCAGATAGAACATTAACATTCAACTTATCTGTAAAACGTTCAAAATAACGTGACCAGACGACCAGATCACAACACCAGTTTGTTCTCCTCATGTCCTCACACACAACTGATTCAATTACATGCTTCATCCTAACAGTAATGTAAGTTCTAGGCTTATTAGTGGCCATGCCAGTGAGGGTCATAACATGGGTGATTCACTGTTTTCTCATTATCCATTTAGCATTCTGCTAGTGCTAATCTAATATCACTGGCTTGTAAGTTTGTTCCAAACAAACTCCATTGCTTTAGTTCACACAACACACGTTATTCCTTGTGTGTGGCACAGAATGATGTGTATTGCTGTCTAAACAGAGGGCAAAAACATGTAGTTTGTGCAATAAACCAGATTTTAATTTGCAGGGTAAATCTGAGGTTGTCATGGGAGCAGCATAATAGGCCCTGAGACGATAGCACTACTAATAGGAAACATCATTCTCCATCCCCGCGTTCAAGGGTATGGCCTTTGTTAGGCAGTTGGGCCTAATGGAGTAATTGTATTGCTCCGATTCTCTCTACAGTTGAGGAGTGAAGTGTCTCAAAAAGCAGCTCTATTTACCTGCACAAAACAGCGTCGTTCGGAGTAATGATCAAACACTCCCTCCTTCTGTGAGTGTAGAGTATGAAATAAAATAAAAAAAGGTTTGCGCAGTAATAGCTGCTGATTCCATCATTTGTTGTGACTCTTTATTGAGATTTCAATTGAACCTATCACAATAAACAGAAATCAGCAGCTTTTTTACGTGTTTCCCTCAGCTTTGCATCTAATACAGAATGTGAATGTGTTCCATTTTTGTGCTGTAGGTTTATATCTGGCTAATTTCCGCACTCTTATATGAGGATGGTGGAAATGGCATACTTCCAGGGGCAGCAGGTAATGTAGGCTAGAGAAGGCTAAGCCTTCCCTAAATTTACTGCTGTTGTGCACAGCATATTGCTACACTGCATATTGGTAAAGTTCAAATAATGAAAACACCTGTGTCGTCCTTGTCTTGCCTGGAGTAGCCTATCACATCCGGAACAGGGTGAAAAGCAAAATTTTAGTAAAGATCCCGCCAATCGCAAGCCAGCAAGCTCTATTTTGAAAATTATAGCTAACTAATGTTAACAAAATAGGCATACGGACATACTGGACTCCATACCTCTGTACCTGCTTACTCCCCAGTGTGTGAACTTCCACAACCTGCAGCCAGAACACTGAGTCACCCTTCAGGATTATAGCCAGGATTATCAGTCGGATTATGTTTCCCTGCTGCATTAATTCAAATGTTAAATAAGTCAAACCTAGGGAAAATGTTTCCAGGGAGATTGTGATCTATAAGAAACATCCCATGATTAAATTCTAATTTCTAGTTTGTGGCAGGCAGTCACCAACTGGTAGTTATATCCGTTTCTACAGGTTTATCACTGCAAACAGAGAGAGTGGAGATGGGGTAGGGGGGTGGATTAATGTGCTCATTATTGGGAGGATTCGGTTTATTACAGTTTTTACGCTGATACATGTAATCCAGCATTCTGGTAATGAAGCTGCAACCAGCCTGATTGGCTGTTTTTAATTACTCTGATGGAACAGAGCAAACACAATGGTCGTGTCCTAAAGCTTGGTGCTGTGTGACAATCCATATCCTGCATCTATAAACATTTAGCTATGAATTCAATGTATGTCAGAGTTTTAGTTTAAAGGAGGGAGAAAGTACTGTACGTCATACAAGGGTTGGTCGTTGGCGACCAAGCTGCTAGTCTATCAGTCTACCACTTTAAATTGCATGTAGGTGTAAGTGTGAATAGGTGTCCTTCTGTATGTGTGTTATCCTTGTGCTAAACTGGCAACCTGTCCAGGGTTAACCCCAAGTCCAACGCCCAATGTGCGCTGGGATAGGACCCTGCCCCCTTGACCCTACACAGGATAAACTGGTAAAGGAAAAACAATTCAATAGTTATGGATTCATTTGAATTTCCATTTCTGTTAATTGCCCTTAGTGTCTTTGTGTTTGGCAGGATACTTCTTTATTTAATACAACTTTAAATATCAAATATTACTGTAAATATTGAAATGTCATGGTGTTGCTCTTTTACAAAGCATTAAACCTACCACAAAACCTACCAAAGCTAACACAACAAAAGTTTAAGTTGATATGGGTGATAACATGTTAGCAAACAGTTATTTACACATCCAGCAGACACAGGGCAACATTAGCAATCATTTAGAGTCATGTTTCTGTCCACCCGATGAATGTTAAGTCCAATATTCACTCTTCTTTTAGATCTGTTTTTGGTCTCTACCAAATATGTGGAGCTGCTAAATGCTCATGGTGCAGTTTAACAGTAGCAGCAGGGCGATAACAGGGGTGACTGGTGAAGGGGAGAGCAGGCAGTACTTTATCAAGGGGAACAGCAGCGGCGATACAGAGGTGGTGGTGAGATTTGGAGGACAGAGGAAACTGGAGAAGAAAATGTACTATAGGAGCATGAAGGCGAAGGAGGTGAGGGAGTGCATTGAGATAACAGCGGTGATGGCGGTACATGGTGGGAGCAGGAGAGGAGTTTATCTGAGCCACTGAATGTCCTCCATTGTTGGGGTCCCAGCTTGCTGGCCTTCACGCAGATGTGCTTCAGAGGACAGAAGGGGAATAGGGGAAGAATTTGAGGATCTGCAATGCTATCTCTCAATCTTCACCCGCAGCTGCTACCAGACGACTTCACTCCTCCTGCCTTCACTCTTTCGGAGTCTGTGAAGCCATTGTAGTGTCGCTCAATCGATGTAGTTAGAACAAAGCACACACAAACATGCAAAGTAAGCAGTGGGGGTGCTCTGTGAGGTTCACTTGTATTTTTGAGACAGGGTTTATAAGTTGTAAATAATGTCTTTATTACAGTAATGTTATTAAATAATTAATTCATGCTTTTTAGATCCGTTATAAGCCATTAATTAACACCTTTTGAGTTGACAGGTTGTGAAAAATGAGTTTGTTGGATTTAGGGTAAAATGCAGTCATAAATGTTGTTAATCCCTATAAAAACTCTCGGGTTTCCTACATTGTAATAGCCATCAGTTCTGAAGTTATGATCAGTATCAGTCAGAAGTATCAGTCTTTGCATCTAACTCTCGCCAAGAAAGTGAATAAGCATAGGAATGTCAAATTATTCCTTTCAACAAAAATATTTTAAGATACAAAATATAGTATAGGATGTCTTAACAGTGTACATCTCAGAAGGAAAGCTTCCAACTGCAGCTTATTTTTCCTGTCAACTCTCTTGATGACTAGGAATTACTTTGGACAGGGTTCGTATAGCTAAAAGTAAAAAGTAAAAGTAAAATCCAAGCTCTTTTCAAGCATTTTCAAGGTACCTAAACCAAAAATTTCCAGACTCTCGAAGCCTTTATCATCACATCTAAATTGTTACTATAAATGCCAGGAGACAGCAAACAAATATGACGACGGGTTAGTTTAATTTCAAATATTAAAAGAATTTTGGTTTATATGAGTGGCTATGTAGTTGATGAAACACCAGATTATGTTGAAAATCAAACATTTTTCAAGGAGTATATTCAAATTCAAGGATATTCCTAACCTTGAAAACACTGTTATAATTAAGAATTTTCCAAACTTTCAAGACTTTGTATGAACCCTGTTTGATTTAGGCTAGTGTGCTACTGTACTGTGCACTAGAGCCTGAACACACACCGATTGTTTAAAGGAAAACGCTTGGCTATGCTACAACACAGGGCTCCAGTCGAATTTGTGTTAACATTCTCCATGTTTGCTTATTTTTGTGTCTGCTGGGTTATATTTTCTGACACAAAATGATACAGTTTGATAGACAACTGTTATCATATCTCTGATTTTGGGACCTCTCCCCAGCACTTGAACACACCACAGGTCAGCAGACTTCAAGAATTGCATTTGATTTGAACTGCATCACCACACAACAATTCTGATGCAAATATGTAAAG
Organism: Maccullochella peelii; assembly: GCA_002120245.1. Taxonomy (NCBI): domain Eukaryota; kingdom Metazoa; phylum Chordata; class Actinopteri; order Centrarchiformes; family Percichthyidae; genus Maccullochella; species Maccullochella peelii. The sequence goes on along the minus strand of LKNJ01001297.1, from coordinate 25,176 downwards.
CTTATGGTTACTGTCATACTTTACTTTAGGGAAATAGCTGAACAGCTGGAAAAGATAATAGTTTCTGTTCAAAATTAGATTACTGCCACTGAAATAATTAAGCCTCCTGTTAGGATTGAGCATCAGGACAAAATACAGTTCTCAAATAGAACAAACAAACTAAAACTGACAGCCTCAACCTCTGACTTCCTGTACCTCGTGAGCTGTCGACCTGTTTGGAAGAGGATATGACAAATCTCATTGAAAACCACCTGCCAGCTGAGCCCCCAACCTATAATAAGTAACTTATTGTGTCCAGTTGCTATGGACTCAGATGGCACAGGACTAGACCAGGGCAGTGTTAATAGCTGGATGGGAATGTGAATCTGTATGTGTGGATAAAGCACAGTTACAGTGACACTGCTGTCACTGCTCTGATAATAGGCTGGCTGGATGGCTGGCAGGTAACAAACAGCAAACACACAACACACATGCAGTGTCAGTCGCACAGAAGACACATTGAAAATGGAAGCAGAGCAAAATATTTTTCCAGCACCATAATCAGAAAGTGCATAAAACTTTATTCAACAAGAAAAAAGTGCAGGAATTTGAGTTTGAGGCATAAGAGCTTAAATCACAACTTACATCACAGTAACAGTAGTAGGAATAGGAGCCAAAAGGACAGGAAAGACACTAGATATTACACCACAAAAAAGGAAATTACATTTGTATACAACCTGGTTTTGGCTATCATGCTTATTGGTAATAATACGGTTGTACTCACCAAGTTATTTGAACAAAGCCCCATGCCTTATTTGGAAGAGGAAATGAAGAAAATGCAAATTATACGTTGTAAATATCCATCACAGTTTACACACAGACTTCCTTGTTCAACTTTGACTTGCTGTACTTACTATTTTTGTGCATGTGTAATAGTGTGGCACGAAATTATGACCAGGGCTTTAAAAATCTTATGTAGATTAAACAGAGACTTTTACAGGTATGTGTTCATTCCCTTGTTTTCCTAAATTTCTTATTTCTTGTTCTGTGTTTCAACAGGAAGTAGATTAGAGACCCAAGTAGTGAATTTTCTTGTAAAAAACGCTCAAATGCAAAGTTAACAGACAAGCATTTGAGTTAATGCCTGGTGGACAGCGCTAAAGAACACCTCTGATAAACAAAAAGACATGTAAGGGATCTTTTCAACCATGGGCGCAGATTCTGTAGCACCCATCAGGAAATCACACTGCTGTGAGACAACCATATGGGGAGAATTGTATATTGTAGAGAATAGGCAAAGCAGAGTTTTCACTGTGAGCTAATCTCTGTCCATTCCTATATTATTAAACTTTGTTGACATATAATACCCCATCTCTTTTGGTCCCTGCCCCTGCAATATCTTTTTTTAATGATTATTGTTATTATCATGAGCTAACTATGTGAGTCACCCCTTGAAAAATAATAAATTCGGCGGCCTGTGCTTTGTATGTTCCCATTATGTTGTATCAACTTTTGCACGTGTACAGAAGTATTGCTGATAATTTATTTTATTTGGCAAGTTGTGTTTATTTTTGTCAATAGTTTTTACTCACTGTGTTTATTGTCTTAATCTGCAGTACAATAAAGTTCTATTTTATTCTGTTCTAAGCTTTATGTTCATTCACTCTGCACAGGATACAGTGTGGTTACAGCTGTAGAGGAACTACAGTATTATAAGCATCCTGCTCACTATGCCGTAACATAGTTTTAAAACTGGAGGAAATGCTTGAAATAAATTGAGTATTGCATAACCATCTGGGTGTTATTCTGTAGGGATGATGGCGCTTCTGCTCGCTGTTATAGATATGAAGTGCTGCTGAGGGGATTGAGAGAAATTAATGTGGCGAATGGTATAATGACAAAGTGTTTTTGTTAAATATCAACCAGATGAGGTTTAGGGTTAGGGTTAACAAAAATGAATATATATAACATGGGTACAAAAATGTTTTCAAAGATTCTTGTTCTTTTCCTCTAATGTGTGCTTATGTGAAACTTTTTACTGGTGTTCCATGTAGTGAGACCAACTGCTCACAAAGACAATTTGCCCCTTGTGCTCAAAATGGAGGCATTGTTCCTAAACTATCCGCTGTGATTTAAATGTAAACCAGGAAGCGCTGGTGTTTCCTTGGTCGTGTGAGTCCGTCACATGGTGAGCACAGTTGTTCCGTTTACACGCTGTGGCCCCTGCAGAGGATTAGCTGTACAATAACAGACCCTGTGTTACACACACACACACACACACACACACACACACACACACACACACGTGACATACATGACACGGTCATATCCTATAATGAGAGGAAAGGACAGATGAAGTGTTGCCACCTGTTAAAGATCATTTCCAGCCACAGTCTCACTCTCCCTTTAGCCCCTCTTCCTTCTCCCTCTCCACATGGAGAAAAACAACTATTATCAAGTCACCTTGAGCTCTGACACTTTGCTAGACTGCTACCACTTCTCATGTGTTGTCAACTCTGACCTCCTGACAGCGTGGCTACTGTTGAACTAACCACACAAGCGTGTGCGCGGTGACATACAGGACATATGCTGACAAATGGATAACATCCCCAGCTGTCCTGTCACTTTCACCTTCACAGCTGCTAAGCCTTGGTGTGTACATTACATCAGGCTAAGCCATGTGAAGTATTGTGTTTGTTTGTGCATGTGTGTGCACGAACATATATGCACAACCATGTATGTGTATTTTGCCAGTGAGCAGCACATGTTTTTGTCCCTTGTTGTCACAGCTATCCAAAGCAGATTTAGCAGTTGCCTTTGACTCCTGCGGTCAGGGAAAGCATGTAAGGGGAGATCATTTGCAACACACACACACACACACAGATACACACTGACCACACACACTAACGGTTACAAAGAGAAGAAATAGAGGAAGATATGGAACAAAGAGAGGAGAGGAGCAGATTGGGTGCTAGAGCAGAGAGGAACGGGGTCTTGCTAAGCCACGCTGCTCCGCTCTTTAAGGGATGTGGAAATGAATATGAGTCTGCCACGTAATCAGCTTACCCCGGGACCTTGCTCAGTGCCTCGCTTACGCAACGCTCACACCATCTGAGAGCCTTTCATTTAGTTTTCATTTAGCGGGCTGAGAGACTGATATGCCACATCCACTGGCTGGCTCACCACAGCTGGGCTCAGCCACATACATCCTGCTCTAATCACGCCTGCTGCTGTATAACTCTGCATGTGTGGGTGGAATTGAGCTAGGCAAGGGGTTATGAGGGGTTGCGTGCCTGTGTGTGAATTTTTGCCTGAGGGTTTTTATTGTTCCTCTGCAGATTGTGTGTGTGTGTGTGTGCGTGCTGCATGTGTGCTGCATCATCTGCATCCTGCTGCTATACGCCAAGTACATCTTTCCATCTTCTTGCAAGGACTGAAATGCTAAATGTTCCTTTGACTCCTTCAATGCATCACTGACAGGCTGATTTAATAAGTAACGAATCAGTCATGTTCTCATTGTTTCTGCCTCTGCATTAATGCATTTATTTACTTTAAACAACTGAAAATGGATCACAAGCATGTAAAAAATATTCTTAAATGTTAGTTTATTACACACAGTAGCAGTCAGATTTTCCCAAAGTTTGCCATGTTTTAATGATGGTATAACTTAATGTCATAAGACATTATAATTCTGGATTAAGTGTATTGTTACACCTTAATTAGAACTGGTTAGTACTGACTTTGTGACTGTCCACCCATCACTTGTTTTTGGCAGCAGCATGGGTAAAAAGCTATACTCTTGGGATGCAACTTATTCTTGGCTCAGCTGCCTTGTCCACTTTATTTTTAATGAATTTAACATCGCAGATACACGGTTTGCTCCTTAACCCACTGAGCAACCATGATGCTTTGCTTCAGCTGCTTCTATGAAACAATTTTACACCCATCTTTTCCACAAGAGCACTTTTTTTTTTTTTTTTTTAAATCTTTTACAAAACTTCAGCAAAGTGCTGTCAACGCTGTCCTTTCTATGGCAAACAGCAGAGGTAAATAAGCACAGTCACAGCAGAGCAAAGCCACATGTTTGGGTAACTGTCTTAACAACGCTGGCTTCTTTTCTCCTTTGTTTGGATTGGAAGGGTCCCGACAGTACTCAGTGTACTAAGTCTGAATGACTAGAGTAAACATTTTAACTTTAAAATCAGGCTTTTAATTATCTTATGCAGAAATATTTTAAAGCACAAGGAATGCATGTGCTATAGGCCTGTAAGATGTGTCTGCTAGGCACAAGTCTTAAAACAAGTCTTGAATGAGAACACCACTTTTGTGGTAAATGCTGGAATGGACAGGCAGCATGCTGACAGGGGAAAAAAAGTACCTCTAACCTGTAATTATCCAGTTAAAATGTCTGAGTACTCATGCTCCTTCTTAGCAGTACCCTGCTATATCATTTAATAGCTCGCTGCCTCGTACAACCACTGTGTTCTCGAATGGAGCAAGTCAAGGTTTGTGTTTTGCCTGGTGGCATTAAAGCGTGACTGTCTATCTTTTGAAACAGGTAATAACACAATATTTTTCATACAAATGAGAGGTTGAATTGATAAACAATAAAACGCACCCTTGCTCGTTGAAATACTCTCAAAATCTTTGCTTCTACAATCTCAGCTGCTTACTTGGTCTGGTATGACCAGTAGCTTATGAGAGCTAAATCTTAGCTAATGTTAGCAACTTTAGATTGATAATGCTGTGAAACTGACTATACTGAGACGAACTGTGGCAGTTTGCTGACTTAATTGCTGCCTTCAAATGGAACTCATGAGCTTGTGGTCACGACATGGGAAGTCGTGTACACCATATGCTTGGCGTTCAAGTGACAAGTTGTGAGAACACCGTTGCTAGGCAACGGCAACATGGATGTCAAAAGACTCCTCGTTGACATTCTTCGCTTGTTTCCAAGAAATACTTGTTTCTAAGACTTACTTTCTATTTATATGAGCATTTTCCTCAGACATATTATACAATTACAAAGAAAAACTCTATATGGCTAAAATTACATTATAATAACTTATTATCCACCGTAAAATTAACTTCCATGGCCTATTCTGAAAATGTCACAAACATGTCACAAATTCAGAAAATTTCCACTTACGAGGTTGTGAATACCACAAGATTGGGGCGTTCAAATGGGCTCTTCTTGTAAACACGGTAAACACAACCCTATTTGAAGGCACCAAATGACTCTTTTCTACTTCTGCTACTGTTACACAACAGTTTAGCATTTAGCCTTATACCTTAATCGTCACTTGTTCAGCAAAAAGTACAAAGTCTCGTTTTAAATGTTGGTGACAAAGATGAACCTCCCATTGTTTTTAATCACTGTATTGTAACCTTGTCTCCTAGAAATTACATTTATATAGTAACAAACGTAATCGCTGCCTGGATTATGTTTATGTTATGTTCAGAGTCAAAGTTTTCTGAGTGAATGAAGCGCTACATTTATCTACCACATGGAGTCACATGACGGGTATACAAAGTGCAGGACTTTGACACCAGAGTTTGTGGTTCGCATCCAGAGTACTGTGTATGATTGGTTTTAGGTAACAAAAGCATTTTGGTTATTTGTTAGGGAAAGATTGTGGTATCAGTTAAATGATAAGAAACAGATTGTGTCTCAAGTCACTGCAGAGTGCCTAAACATAACCATAAACAAGTGGTGGTGGACATTTTATCGCAAGATCAGATTTTGGTGGAAATCAAATTAAATACATTGTCAGTGAACATTTTACTGATACGTTCTGTATCAACATTTTTGCGACCTGCCAGATAATTAACAACATTTTCCTCGTTATGTTAATAGAAACATAATCCAGTCAGCCTTGCATTTCCTTCAAAACATATTTGCTGTTGCAAATGAGTTATATGAAAACCTAATTTCCGGGAGACAGGGTTGTGTATTGTTATTATATTCATTTGTATGGAGGAGTGTGATGAAATGCATAAAAGTGTATATTTACTCTGGTGGGAGACATTTTCCACCATTTGCTACTGATTGTTTGTGGCTTCACACCTCTTGGCTGATAATACAAGCACCAAGAAATTGAATCACTTGGGGGGTTTGTAGTTTTAAATTTACAGATTTTATTCATGGCTGTATTAAGCTGCTATGGGCCCCTCTGTGTGGGCCTTTACTGCAATTTGTAATCCAACCTTGTTTTTTTGGCTTTAAATAAGGAGAGAGAACTTTCTAACCACTCTCCCTGCATCCTTTTTGCAGCAACTGTGCTTCTCTAACAGCTGTATTAGACCAAACTCTCAGGTACACCCACACTTCTATGTAATGTATGTACAATTTTAGAGGTTTAGTGCATTCTAGGAGTTATTTTGGGACATGTATGATGAAGTTAATGTTTCTTGGTGTACCCACTTTCCCTCAACCCACCTCAGCTACTTCTACTTAAAGTTACATTTAGCCACATGTCCTAGAATGACTGTTGAGAGTCCTTAGAGACGTGTGTGTGTGTGTGTGTGAACTCCCTATATTCATTTAGACATGGGCATAAGTGTTAGCCAGGATACCATGCTCCTTCCTCAAATATGCAACACGTATGTTATATAGCTGCACTGCATTATGGTCTATTACAGCTACTGCACACAGAGAATTTGGTCTCCGCTTCTACAGTAAGATGTACTTCCTCTTCTTAAAAGCTGTGAAGCACTCGTTCTTTGATTCTGAAGAACTGAGACTGAAACTTGACATTTAACACTTCTCAGGTATTTCCGATAGTACAGTACAGTGAAACACAGTGCAGACAGAAATGCCGTCTTGCAGTATTGGAAAATCAGTTGAAGTTAATAGACAAAGATATTGTGGATAACACTGAAAAGAGGGGAAAAGGAATCTTGTTATCTGTAAAGTACAAAAATAACCACATAGATTTGATTCTGCTGTCAGGCTTCATTAGTCTTGTATATTTCCATTTGATCCAAAGCGCAATCACATCCATCCTCATTAGAAAGCATCTCTGTGTGACATAACACATGTCACAAATCTGCTGCCCTAGCCCTGCCTGTCACACAGCAGTGATTAAAAAATGCTGAGAGTCCACAGAGATCTATGTCGGTCTTTTTAAACCAGCATGTGTGTGTGTGTGCGTTGTATGTTTATTTTGATCAATGTGTATCCCATCCTTGCATACAGTCATGAATACCAGCAATTCTCAATTACACACTCCAAGTCTCCCCTGTGAAAACACAGCTGTACTTTATGTGAAAGTACTCAGATAGATCACGTAAACTGGTGCACAGTCTGACACCTCTACCACGAACCATTATTATTATTATACCATTGTAACCATTATGCTTCTCTTCCAGTAATCGCAGCTATAGCATTTCCATAGGAGGTGTGTTGCATGTAGGCTATATAGTTTACGGCACTCTCCCTAACATGGTAATCTCACTCACATACACAAAGCGCTAATGCAAAACACAGATGAAAGAGGATATTTATTTGAGTGGAATCTCCCCTTTTAAAGTAGAAACAGAAACCCAGACTCATCCTCTGTCCTCTGGTCCACACAAGTGTGTCTGAAGCACGCCCTCATGGTATGTTGATTGGGTGTAATACAAAACCTGAGAGCTTTATTAGGGTCTGTTGGGTGTGCAGCCTAGACAAGTAGTGTTTCAAGTGATGGCGCACCCAAGTTTCTTGTCTAGAGGAGAAACAAAGGAGTCTTTCTGCTCCCTGGGCAGTTTAACCCACTCTGGTAACAATAGAACCACACTCTTCGTCTGTGTGTGTATATACGAGGCCTGGCTCTCAGCAGTGAGCCTCAGACAGTTGTTTGAAATGCATAAGGTAGCCTGGATAAGAACAAATAGAAAGCATGTACGGCTAGAAGAAACAAGATAACAAAGTAGCTGAAGTCAAATTAGACGGACTAATAAATATGCAGTCCTATTTTTTGGGTTAGTTATAAAAACCAGCATGTAGCTACTTTGATCCTGCTGGTTTGTTGGTACATTAATCCTGGATTGAAGGTTAAAGTGCATTGGCCAGGGGTCTCTTTGAAAGCAAACAGGCTGAAGGTTGTGTTTGTTTGAGAGATCAAAGTACCTGTGATAGATTTTTCCAATACCAGGAGGAGTCAGGGTGAGACTGATTTTACTTATCCCTAAACACTGCACTGCAAAAAATACCCATCAAGTAATGTTTTTCTGTTACTGAGCCATTAAAGTTATAATCCTTAAATATTTCATGAAATTAAACCCATTTTTTGATACTATTTATGGTGTTTTTCAGAAATAACCATTCAGTGAGAGTACATTCAGTAATTAACTATATGGTAGTTTTCATTGTTAGCGGTCCACCATTCAGAGATCTAAACTGTCTTCACACGCACAGAAGATTGACAGGAAATGATGCAGCATGTAATCCAGCATTATTGTATGTAATTTTATCTCATTGTAAGTAACAATGAGTCTTGCCAAATCAACCAGGACGGAAATGTTAAGGATTAAAACTTTAAAGCATTTCATTTTTTTTATTTCAACCAGTTTACAATAACAACAATTAACTCCTGCAACTTCATCATCATCACTGAAATACCTGAAAAGGTTTTTAAAAATGTAAAATTCTATTTAAAAAAGTGTGAGTGTTGAGAGAGTGCATGAGCTGATTTTTGTTACTTTGCTTCCCTACACACCTGTCTGAATACAGGTGCACAAAGATCGCTTTCTATATAAAACTTTCCATTACAAATCAAGAATTAAACTAAAATAAAAAATGTAAACAATTTGGAGAAATTAGTGACATTAACTTTAATCAAGAAGTAGCTGCAAGTATCCTTTCAATGACAGATTTTTTAAAAAGTGGATTAGACTTTTAGGACCAACAGTAGACAAAAATGACTTGATGAGATGAAGCTTTTTATAGTGTGGTACGATCAAAATAATAATAAAGTGAATTTTGTTTCTGGAAATGTTTTACTATTTTTCTTTTACACCAACACATTATTTGAATGCCTGTGGGCACTGTTTGATAGTATGTTATAATATCGAGGTTGTCCTCATTTGTATAAGTTGGACCAGTCAAGGGTGGGCGTCAAGAGCAAAAGCAAGGCCGTAGATGGAGATGAATATCAATTAATCAAAAAACATTGAAGTGGCGACAGAGAGAGGAGAGTTGAAGAGGAGTAAAAATAAAAAGAAACAACTTTCACTACAAACACCACTATGTTCTATGACCACCATTTACCTGTCTCTAAACTTCAGCTTGCCAAGCTCAAACTAAATGGGTGTATGGCCTCCCATTTCATAACACTGTGTAAAAGCCTAATTTGGTGCTAATAGGCCACTGTCTGTTTTTATAAGCAGTCGCATGCAACCACTAGAACTTTACGAGGGAGTGGTTTTCTCTAAGTGCCTTTGCTAGAAATGCAATTTTCTCTAAGAAGGGTATAGTTAGATGGGTGTGAGGGCGGTGGGGGTGAGGTGGGGGTGATTTGGTGCTATGACTCAGGGTGGAGTCAAAGTCCAAACATAACCACTTTAGCAATTCCTGACAAAAAACAAACTGTAATCTGTGAGTAGGCCAAAACATAACATTTGAGAGCATAAACAGAAAGGTGGAGCTCAGAATAGTTATTGTGTGAAGACACAGTACCATGAAATCACTGGAAAACATTGTAGATGTAAATTGTCCTGTTTGTTACTGCAGCAGACTTTCTGGAACAAAGCGAGGCTTACAAATCAAATAGTAACACAAAAACCCATCATGCCTCTTATTTAGACCTGCAATAACGGATTGTTTTGGCCACTGGGAGAGGCAAAAGCAAGCCAATTAGGTTGAGTAACATTAGAATTCATTCTGAGTCATGTTTGTATCCATCTGGCAAATTTAAGCCTAAATATGTTGCTCTTAGGTTGCTAAATGCTCTATTATGTTCACTCACCAGTCGCTAACTCTGTCTGTCTGCTGTTTGGTGCTGGGCAGGTAGCATACAGTGGGTTTTTTTAGAGCTTTTTTGCTGGAAACAGCTGCCTTCTGTGGCTGAAAACAACGCTGTGAGAGTGAACCAAAACAATGAGCTGAAAGACGCTAAAACGCTCCGTAGAGCTGAGGGGAACTGGTGAGTCAGGTGATTCTCTGCAGGTTTGTCACTGCCAGTGGCCCCTTTCACATTACATTTAAGTCATTTAATCTATTGGTAAAAATAAAAAAATATTGATTATAGCAGCTTTAAACAAGATCAGGTAAACAGCTGTAGTGCAATCACCAAATTACACACACTGCTGTGATATCATACCAGTAGCTCCTCTTACGCTGACAGCTCAGGATTATAGTAAACCAGTCAGTCAACATTCTTTATTTGTAGTGAACACTACTGAGAGATGTTTGCTATATATGTGCACAAATAGACAATGCAACATTATTAGTTTCCTTTATCCATCTATGGTGGCATTCCTCAAACATTATGAGTTGATAAAAAATGACATTTCTGACTCCAATGCTGTGATTTAACTGCTTGGAGAACAATCCGGGATTCCTTGGTTTGTCTTTTATATCCTGTACTATGCCGCACAATCTGCTGCCAATAAGAGGCTGACATCCCAAGTGAGAGGTCTCTACAGCGGTGAGCCTTTCTTTGAACAGCTTGGCATCCTAATATAGATTCATGTGATGAGTATTAGACTTGGTTATTCTGCCTTGATTTTACAACGAAGAGACAAAGAGGGGAGGCAGAGCATTAGAAGATTATCTGATGTTCCTATGAAATTGAAGAAAAAATGTTCATATTGCCACGGAAGTAGAGGAATAAAAGATTATTTACATTCCAACGCCCACTCTTTCCAACCCTACAAATGTGATTTACAGTCAGTCGTTACCACTAGCTTTGGGTAATAAGAGAACTGGGGAGCTCAGAAATGCATTATCATAAATAGAGAAGCGCTCTGTACCTGAAAACACAGAAAAGTTCCATTAAAGAGCATGTGAACTCTATGATATATCTGAATAACTAGCAATAGAGAAGCCAGGAGCACATTCAGCCCTCATTTCTCTTCTTTATGAAACGTGTCATTGCGTACAACAACTGCTGCTCGTCAAAGTAACTGTTGCAAAAAAGGAGTAATATACTGGAGTAATATAGTCATATAATAGGATATATAGGAGAAATGTGCCGAGCCCATGTTCATCTCTCTGTATTATCCGCAGTCTCAGTCTTGCGCAAGAGGTGGACATATTTATTTTTCATGATGTTTTGGAGGTGAAAAGTGCATCGCAAAGCAATAAGTCAAAACAGGAAAACAGCAGTGCCTGTGAGTGTGCGTGGGGTGTGTGGATGTGTGTGTAACAGTGTGTGTGTGGTTCCTCAGATGACGTTCCTCAGATCCTTTCTTTGCTCCAATGTGACATTTCCTCTTTTCTTTTTTTTCTGTCTTCATCTCTGGAATAGGACCTTGTTTCTTAGAAGCATCTTCAAGTCTAAGATGATGGAAAAATTAATTGAACAATTGATTTGCGCCATTCAACTGCCAGTTTCTATCATTAAGGTCTCCTCTCGAGTTGCCGTGCTGTATCTTACGGTACGAAGTGAAAGTCCCATTCATTTTTCTTATACACAATGTGACTCCCAGTTGGAGCACTTCTATGGCTTGGATGGGCATGAAACTCTCGCGGTTTAATCATCAGTAAAGAACTCAACTGTGTTGAGTCTAAGATACACGCCCATGTACATAAACATTTCAGGGGAAAAGGTGCATTTCGGCAAGAAACATCCAATCACCAAGCTAAAAATTCTGTTACAGAAGCTAAGGAGGAAATTTTACAATCAATTAACTTTTAAATATTGGGTCAATTTTGTTTGAATTCTGCAACTAAAGCCTGCAACAACAAAGTGTTTTGAATTTGCTACGACTCTGATTTCTTCTCCATAGCGACGGCGGCTGAGGCTCATGGGCACTGTAGTATTTAGACCAGTCCACCTTGAAGAGGTTGTAACATAAACCTATAGGATTGTTATATTATCCAGGAGAATCCCATGTTTCTATGTAAACTTAACATTGGAAATATTAAAAGAACATCAATCATCAATCTCTCATTGCAATATAAAGCCTTTGAAATGGAGACCCTGCTGCCAACTCTATCTCTACTCCCTGCTTGGATGTAAAATGTAACACCTGCCTTTGTCAGAATCTATGTGGAGCTCTAAACAAGAAAACCCACCTCTCCATCTATATTGTGAATCCTTTTCTTTTTCTCACCTAGACATCCATTCACCGTAAAACGTGACTGCATGGTTTCACTTTGTGTTACAGGTCTATACATGTCGGGAGTGTGTGCATGTGTGTGAGGCAGGTAATTGTGTTGTTTGTGCTGGAAGTCCTCTATTTGACGTCTGACTTCGGTGTGGTCCATAGTTCTGGTGACAGGTACATTAGTGCCCACATACTGGCTCCAGGGTGGGAAACTAAACAAGGAACAGTTCAATCATTTGCTCCTTTGTGGGGAGCTTTGGAGAAATGGTGTTTCCCAAGTGGTCTTACCTTTGTAGATTTCTCCCTTAAATCATCCATTATGCTGATGTTTTCCTAAGAAAAACTTCCTGTCAAAATCAAGGAAGGGGAAAGTCTTTGTTGCCACAAAGAAACAAAGTGAGATTGGCGATACAGTGAGATTCACTGTAATGTCCATGGTGCCCATCTTGAGTATATCACACTATAAAGTCTACCACAAGGCATTTCCCCCTTTTTTTCAACAAGGCCAAATAGTGTAGGTTATGTACCGTTAGAGACCCTTTACAACACTCAACATTTGGGAGGACCTATTGTGCTGTTAAATTTGTATTCCACTTGGAACGTAAGTTAGTAAGCTAGACTAACTAGCTTCAACTTGAACCATGGATGTATTAAGGAGAACTGGATACTGCAGTCAAAAATGGCACCCCATTCATTCCTATGAAAGTTGCTCACTGTGCACATATGCCGAAAAAGCCTCCCGGGCCATAGAGCAGTGGAAGCTGGTTAACTCGCTTGCTAACTTTAGCACTAATTCCTACAAAACGTTACCTTTCGTGCACATTATACATGTTGCTACAAGTCATTGGCAGCTCACACTCAGTGCCATGTTCGGCCCATATTTTACAAAGAGAAGTCTAGCTACCGTTAGCTCTTTCATGGGTCCAGTTGTGATGATAGCAAATGACCAGACTTAAAAAAGTTTAGTGTTACTTTTGTACATTACTCCTTTGTACGTTACCCTGTGTTTCAAACCACAACACAGAGTAACATATAGAGTGATTGAATAACAGATGGAACTACGCAACGACTAACGTCAACCACCAAGCTAGTTGGTGCCTGCAAGGTGATATTATATTACAATTTTTAAGTGCCTTCCCACACCAATATTTCATTAATCAAATTACTAGTACTGACATGGCAAGTCGGTACAAAAAATCCAATGCAAACGAATAAATAAAACTTAAATATTTTCTTTTTGGTCACTGCAATTTTCACATATTTAGACAATATTATCATTCAAATCCCCTTTTTTAAACCCCACTGCATTCTAAAGGATAAGAAATCCACAAAACCAAGACAGTAAAATAACTATTTTAAAGCATTTTTAAAGTTAAAATCTCATTGCTAGACATATTCATGCCAACTCGAATATGGACACATACTGAACAGCTCACTTGATAAATACAGCATTCAAATGGCTATAGCCTAAAAATATGACTCAGTGAATAATTTATGGGTTAACAATCAAAGTTGTTCTCCAGGCATGAGGCAGCACGGTGGGACTCAAAACCTCAGACAACTGCCTCGGTGAGCAGCTGATAGAGAAGAGAGGGAACACATGCTTCAGCCAGTTTTTGACTCCCTTTGTAGTGATTTTGCAATTTAGGTTAATACTGACCTGGTGTCACATGATCTGAGACATTTGAGGTACTGGACAGATTTTGAAGTAGAAAGAGCTTTAATACTTGTATTTTTTCTGTAGAAAGCATATTTTTTTATTGGGTTGCAAAAGTTTCACTATGTATGCAAAATTCCGTGTCAAATGCAGGATTAGCTTCACATTAAGTAGCGAGACCTGAAGCGTTTGTGATTAAGACGTCCTTCAAAGATCGTCTTCACACTAAAAGACAAGCGCATGCAGAGTTTTTGAACTCAGTGTAAAAGGGAGAGTAAGAGAGGGGAGAAAAGGGCGAGGGCGGCACGTTCAAGCAGGCAGAGGCAGAGAGGTGAGCGCGAACCATAGCGCTGCGCTAATGTTTTCTTTCAACCCATTAATCTCTCGCTGGCCACGCCGCAAAAACAGGGCCTGGATGAGAAGAGGGCTGTAATCACACAGACTAAGCTTGCTAGTGGCTGACTGACCGTCCCTGGCCTCCTGTCTGCTCCATAAAATTCAGCGTTAAATTCACGCATGCCAGCCTCGACCCCGACAAACACAACAGCGCATGACAGCAAGTCAAATGCTGTCGTAATATGATTAAAGTCACGTTCTAAACTAATGGCATGTGGCAGAACTGATTGATGTGAAATCGATTGAATTTAAAGATCAACCAACAACCAAACAGTATATAAAGTAGTTTAAATTAGCTCCACCTAAACCAGCTACAACATTAAAGTCCTACTTACATATATATTAATACATCGATGATAATAATCTAATAATATGTATCATGTTGCCACATACTCATGCGTGTGCATATATGTCCTCGAGCATGTGCAAAGAAACAAAAGGGGGCTCCACTCATAAAAACATTGCTCCATTGCGCTACTAGTGGTCAAAAACCACAGGGTACCTTTTTATTCATAGGATTATGCCAGTGTGTTTACGAGTTTTAGGTCCTTAAAGAGTAATTTAACACCTAAAAATACTGTTTTTGCTGTTATACAGGTGTACTCCAGGACCCCATGACATCACTCTTGGGTGTGGTTACAGGTGCAACAGGTGAAACAGGATTGAAACTTTCAACCAAAGAGGATAGCAAAATTCTGCTTTTCAGCCTGGTGTTACTACAAATAATTTATTCTTTATATTTTTGCTGACCATTTTCAAATGCATGGTAAACATTTTGTCTACAGTATGTGGCCAAAGGTATGTGGACACACTGACGAAATCTTGTGAACCATAGGAATTAAATATGCTGCTACCTTTGATTATTCTGGGAAAGCTTTCCACAAGATTTTGGGACCTGGCTGCAGGGATTTGCTTCAATTCAGCAACAAGAGCATTAGTGAGGCCGGTCACTGATGTTGGCCGATAAGGCCAAACACACCATACTCAAAAAACAATTCTTTATGGACCTCATTTTGCACACAGACAAATTGTCATGTTGAAACAGGAAAAAACCTTCCCCAAATTGTTGCCATAAATTTACAAACACACTGTTGTCTAAAATATAATTGTTTAATTGGACATAAGGGGGCAATCCCAAACAATGAAAAACAGCCCCAGACAAAAAGCATGAGGACAGGGTTTTCCACATACTATTGGCCATATCGTTTATGTTACTTGTATATTTTACTTGGAGTACCTGGACCAAAACATGCCATACCTCTACTATGGTCCTTTAAATGGCTGCTATACACATCACATAATAATAATATAATAATAATAATAATAGTACACATCACATTCAGTTCACTTCCACTCAGTTCAAATGCAAACCATGTGCACACACACACAGTATATCTTCCTTTTGATAACACATGGTCTTAATAGATTGCTTCAGGCAGGAGTCATAGACTGTATATGGCAGGAGCCCACCACTGCGGAGTGTAGATCAATTAGCTGGGGGAGGGGTAAATGGAGAGGCACTGCAAAAAAGAAAGGAAGAGAAGAGGATGACCTGCAGGAAGAAGAGGAGGAAGAGCGTAGGAGGGTTGGATTGATGGGTGGACAGCGGCAAAATTGCCCACGGAGCCACTTTGTTGAGATAACAGAGTAGTATCAGTGCCGGGGGACGATGGGAGGGGAATCGCTATCTCTTCCTGAATGCTGGGGGCATGCATGTGTGTTTCTGAATGTGTGTCTTTGATACATATAGATACATGAACCTTGGCAACCACGCCGAAACACACATGCAAGCACCACCGACACCTCACACACACACACACACACACACACACACACACACACACACACACTCATTTCTTCTTTCCATACATCCCCCCTTCCTGCAGTCATGGGCTTCAAAGTCCTGAAGCTAACGGGATGGGACCACCACGGTTAGTTAAGTAGAGACATGATCCATGTCCTGATCACAAAGGAGAACAGGAGGTGAAAGGGGTTGGTGAAGGGGGGGGTTGCAGGAGAGAGGAGAAAGAGGAGGTGAAGATCTCACATGGAATTGACAGAGACAAAAGGAAGGAAATCAAGAGAGATGGAAAACGGGAAGGGAGAGGAAACGACGGCGTGTCTTCGGAGAGGTGCTGGTCCCTTTTGAAGAGGACACGGGTGCTGCTCAATCACAGCAAACTTCAAAGGCTCTTCATTAAAGCCTTGCCTGGAGACGGGAGCCCTCCCTCCTCCCTCTCTCTCTCCCCTCCATCCTCATCCTCCTCATCCTTCTTTTCTTCACTGTCTGTCTCACTCACTCTCTCTTTCTTCCCTGCCTCCACTCAGCCATTAAAAACAGCAGGTAGAGAAGCGAGTGAAAGAGAAGAAGACTGAGGAGGAGACAAAAGGACACAAAGGGAGAAAGATCAGCCATGCAGGCAACAGAGAGCCACGTCTGTGGAGTCGAATGGGCAATGTCTTTTCTTAGAATCTATCTTCTTTTGTTGTTGCTCAAGCTTAATCAGCGATGTTTTCGTGCTCTTCTTCTTTACGGCTTGAATGGTTGAGTCAGAGACGGATGAAAAGGTGTGCACAGCTTGAGTGAAGAATCAGAATAGAAACAGGCGAATGCTTCACAGTGTTTGAAGCCCGCCGTGGCAGGGTGATGTGTCACATAACTTATCAGCTGTCACATGAAAATGTGGTGTTCCCAAAAAGTCAATCTCAGAACTTAAGAACTGTGAAATCTGTAAATGCGTTTCTCTTAAAACTTCATCCAAAAAAGTGCTGCATTTAATGTTAATACCCATCATTAAAATGCTCCAAAATTCTGACTGATGTAAATTAATAATCACCTGTTTTTTATTTGATTTTGCATACATGCTGCTGATACGTTTGATCACTGCTTTCAGACATGCACATCAGGTCCAATCAATGTCATGATGAAATATACACCAGGATATGAGGTGAGGAAAAATTCAGGGAGCAGCACAGCTGATCATTACCAGGATGAAGACTACACATATAGTGCACCCCCCCTGAGAAAACACCCTTCAGTCTACAGATAGTGAATCAAAGAAAAAATAAGGTGTTATTCTGCTCTGATTGGATGTGCAGGCGTGGACATCTGTCAGGCGGAATAACAAAAAATCTTTTGCAGACAGAGGCCCTGTCTGTCACAAATGATGAAAATGCATCAGTAGACATGATGGAAGCAGTGACAGCAGAGAGATGTAAAAGCATGGACAAAATCTAATGAGAGAACGATATATAGCTGAATTGCCAGGAGCCAATTTTTGCATCACTGCTTGAATGTTTGCTCAGGCTGTCACATCAGTAGCAGTCTGAGTATATGATTCAAGCGCTTCTTGTCAGCTCCACTAATCAGAAGTACAGTAACGCCGGCATCAAAGCTTTTGTCAACATATAATATTGATGTAATGTATTACAGTTGCTTCAGGTAAGAATTTTGATTAAAAGATATTATTATCAGCTTGGGAATACAAAGTGCTTTTCAGTAGTTCAGGCAGGCACAGAAGTTGTTTTATAGTCACATGCTTCGTTTACTATCTAATCAAATATGACTTCAACCTATCTCTAATATTAGGTAGTCCATATAAAAGTAAATAATTGGCAATCATTCTATGTGCATATTCCTCCCCCTACTCCCTCCACTTCACCTTCAACTTTTAGCATTCAGATTTATGTGAATTGTTTGTTTATGGGAAATGTGAGTGTTTCTTTCAATATGTCTTCATTTTCCTCAGATGTTACGTATCTCAGGAGTTTGTGAGTTCAGGTCCAGTCTATGCCACGCTTGCTCACAAGTGTCTCGGAGCATCTGGGACAAACTGAGGTTTCTGTGCAAGCTCTTTGACACTGTACCTTGGGCACAGCAGTACTTTGAGCTAAATGCTAATGTCAGCATGCTAACATTCTCACAATGACAACGTTAACATGCTAATGGTTAGCACGTTTCATGTTCACCGTGTTCACCATCTTAGTTTAGCATAAAAGCATGCTAACATTTGCTAATTAGCATTAAGCACAAAGTAGGTTAATGGGGGATATCATTCGCTTTGCAGGTATATGGCTATAAAGCAAAGTACTGGACAAATGAAAATGTTGACCTGCTAATGGCGCTAGATGAAACACCGAACTTGAACTAAGCACAAATCTGTCTGATGATAAGATGCAGCCACTGCTAATCAGGTGGTAGTCCATATCTGAACATGACGTCAGATGCTGTGATTTGAGTGCCTGAGATATGGAAGATCTTCAGAGAGGCCCAGCAGCTCCACAGGTTCTCTGCAGCTTTTAACCACAGGGAGGACTGGACAGATCATTAACAGCCAGGACTCCCCCCTGGCTGTTAATAATCTGTCCAGTCTGTCCTCACCAAAAACATCCTTGCCTCACAGACGTGGCTTGGAGTGTCTGCCACGCATCGCTGCATCCATCACCAGCAGATTAATGTGATGGGACTCCTCCGGAGCCCAGCTGCCACCAACTGCTGTCGTCAGGACGGTTTCTCCTCATCACTACAAATAAGTGATTTACATATTAAGCATTAACAAATATTTAATCTGGCTACTACACTCGTGTACATCATCCCCCGCTTTTCTCTTCAACTTCAAAGACACATCCCCTTCCTTGCCCCCCCTGGTTTTAACATCCTGGAAAGATGATTTATTTGGAGATATGAGGCTTTCATCATACAGCGCTGCCATGATTATGAGAACAAAGGCATCAGTGCAAAGCCAGGTCTTCTAAAAGGTCTGCCGGAGTTCAGCGGCTGAAAAGTATCCTCTTCCTGCGATGAATATATAATCAAACAACAAAAAGATGGGCTCAGCATGTTGTGACTTTACTGAACCTTCTCATTGAAATGTATATGTGTTTCATTGAACAGTGCAAGCATGCATCTTTCAACATCAAAACTCAACTTTTCCCTCTTCAGCCTTGATCTTTACGGGAACGGTATGGAGGTGTCTGAAATCATTCGCTATTCACTGCACTGCATACTACACAGAATACTCAATGTAGTGAAAAGTGAATGAGTGCAGATGTAGTCTGTTACAGGGCCTTAACACTACCAAAAACCATAATTCAAACCATCACCAAAATAAGTATTCCAGTCCCAGAAAACGGAGCGTTCCCATGGGCTCTGAGCACAAATTCATATGACTTTTCCTCCCCGTAGCTTCAGATCTAATTAGAATATAATGGTTATAAACGTTCCCATCACGGGCACTCTAATCAAAAACAAAACTTCCATTTTCCCTCAATGGACCTCCAATGAGCAGGTTGCATTTAAATTAAATGATGGTAATATCATGTTGCAGGCTATAGCCAGGGAAGATGAGATGTCTAGCAATGGGGAGTGTATGTGTGTGTTGGTGTGCGTTCATATGAGGGTGCTAGGGGAATGAAATGATTTCCAAATCCTATCAAGAGGAAGCTAGGTAGCACATTGGCATTCATTATCAGACAACGTTTAATCAAGAAACTCAGTGATTAAGTGGCAAAGTGAGCAGCTTGTCGTTTCTCTAAATTGAGTTTGTCATGTGTGTGGAAGGTTATATTAGCCATTTCTAAATTGTGCCAGTCACAGTTTTGTCACATGCATTATCCCACCAGCAATTTCTTGTTTCTGGTGGTTTCTGAGAGCGCATATTTTTAGCCATGCTAGCAGCGTGACTCTAGGGATGGCAGTGTCGGTCTGTTGGTCCAGAGGGAAATATCTCAACAACTATTAAATTGATTGCCATGTAACTTCATACAGACGTTCATGGTCCCCAGAGGATAAATCCTACTGACATTGGTGATCCCTCAACTTTTCATCTAGTGCTTCCAGCATTTCAAAACTTTCACTTATGCAGTTGCATTTCTCAATATCTATCGGTACAACATTTGAACAGCCATTCATGTAGCACTGTATCTAGCCATATCTTAATGACTTGGTGATGATCTGGCTTTTCCTCAAGTGCCACCATGAGGTTGACATTTGTGGTTTTGAGTGAAATATCTCAACAACTACTGGATGGATTGCATGAAATTAAAAAATAGCAAATGTACCTACCACGGACCTACCTTAGGCATGCTTACGTGCTATTGCGTAGCGAACGTGATAAACATTATACCTGCTAAACATCAGCATGTTAGCTTTGTCATTGTGAGCATGTTAGCATGCTGACATTAGCATTTAGCTCAAAGCACCACTGTGCCAAAATACAGCCTCACAGAGCATGGCTGTAGACTCCTAGTTTTGATTTGCAATGTCTTAGATATCTGAGATGATTAAAAATTTAATATGTCCTTGTGTGTATGTTCTGCAAGTTTGTGGTAAATGGTATAAGAGCTCAGGGTTTCTTGGGCGCTTTCCCACATTCAACAACGTAGCCTGTATAGTTCCACCTCTGACTCATGCCAATAACTCTAAATCATGTCAGAAAAACTGGGACAGCTGGATGTTTTGGAGCAGAATGTTTGGATTTTATCAGGTTACAATTTTTAAGAACATTTTTTAAAATGATACTTGTGCTTTGATTGAATAACCAACTAGAACGTGTTTTGTCAGAGCTAGGGAGTGATCATCCTTTGGGGTAAAACCTGCTATTATGTACTCACAATATGCTCTGTGTGCTCACCTTGATAAATTAATCTTAATAATCTCATTACTTCTTATCAAAAGGCTGATTCAATGTCTTGAGTCAACAAAATATGAGGTTATCAAAATAAATCATGAAATTTAAGTGTGACATGGGTGACATCGGTTTTAATTTTACTGACTAAGCTCCAAAAACTTAAATACTACATAAAAAGAGGGCATGAGGCCAATCTTGTGAGCTCATAATACTATCTCGTTCCCTCACTCCTTTATCTAGCCTGTTAAATTACACTGAACTACATGACAGTGAACCACAATTGGATGAAACTGAATCAAGACGTAATTCTGCTCTTTGAAAAGTGTGCTTATTAAAGAAGATTAACTTGTCTGTGTTCAATTAGAAAGGAGAGAAAAATCTGTTATTAGTAGTCTGTCTTGTGTAAATAACAGTGTAACAGACAAAAAGCCTTTATTGTTGTAGAACTCATCATCCACATAGTATGTTTTCATAAACAAAAGTAAGAATCACGTTTCAGAGAGAGTCTCAAACACAGTTGTTTCATGGCTTTTGATTGATTTCTGCGTCACGTTAGCTCTTGTTTCGCTAACAGCGTGCTTGAAAACCTCCTTTCTCATCATCAGAGTGTGTTAGCAGTAGTCATTACATTCTTCTTCCATCTCAAATGTGTTGTTCTTTATGCAGCAGTGATGACTTAATTGCTTAATGTTTAAAACAAGCTCCACAACCAACTTACAATAGCAGCCAGGCGTTGCACTCCTAACCTGGACCAGCTCTGTTTATACTTTCAACCAAGGAATTAAAATTGTTCAAACTCCCCGGTGGATCATCCAAACTAAGCAAAATTGTTGCATAATTAGTTTATGCCTCCCTGCCTAATCTAAAAAGCATCATTAAGCTTTAAAACCTCAAGGCCCAAATTACCTTTTTTTTTTACATGACTCAGAGCTTTTAAAAAGTGCAACGATAATAAAGTAGATGGAGACTGAGCCCACACAAATTTGGTACAAATTCAACACATTGTAGCAGTTTCTCCTCAACATTTCGACATGATTTACCTCCTAAGCATCTTTGAGCACTAAAACCTCTGATCCTAAGAAGTACTCAGCTGAGCTCACCTCCCTCACAGGGGTGAATTACACTACGCCCTGAGACTGCTTTGCTTTTAGAAATGCTGAGGAAATACTGTTCATGCAGTTATCTCCTATGTTCTCTTTGACTGGTCAAACATTAATCCATTAGGGTGTTTAACAAAAGAACGGTTAGTTTGACTCACATGTGTATATATATGTATATATATATATATATATATATATATATACACTGGGTAATGGCACTCCTGTGTCTATATTGTGTCAGTATGTGCTGCACAGGCATTGAATATTATCTAGCTTTTGCAGTTTTAACAAGCTAACATTAGTTTTTAGCCATGCTAGCAGCATGACCCTGGATGGCAATGTCGGCCCACCACTTTTGTTTCAGACTGATATGTCTCAACAACAATTGGATGGATTGCCATGAAATTTTCTGCAGACATTCCTGGTCCCCAGTGGACGAATCCTACTGACTTTGTTAATACCCTGACTTTTCCTCTAGTGCCAGCATGAGGTTGACATTTGATTTGCCCAATAAACTGATGACATTCCCATCAACCTCAGCTGTACTTTGTGTTCTGTTTGTGTAAACATTATATCTGCCAAACATCAGCATGTTAGCATTGTCATTGTGAGCATGTTACATGTGGATGTGAACATTTAGCTCAAAGCCACACAGTACAGCCACACTGAGCTGCTAGCATGACTCTAGACTCTTAGTTTTGTACTTATGGTTGCTTTTAATTTTACTTAAATTGTTGCTAAATTGTTTGTTCAGTATTTCTTTATTATTTTCTTTGTCAGGGAATGCTTAGAAGTATGAATAAAGTCAAAATAAAAATACATTGTTGATATCAGTGTCGAAAAGCAGCACCTTTATTGGGTTTTACACATTATTCTGTGGTATGTTTTCATTCTCCACCATGAGACAGATACAAATCACTTACTGTGCCTCATACAGGAAGGTGAATCTTATGTTTTTTTGTTTCCTATAGATACCACTAGAACACACTTCAGTTAGAATAAGAATTGAACAGTTGCTTTGTTTGAAGCTGTAAAGCACTGTGCAGAAGTGGCTGCAGCTGGTAGAGTTGAGACTGAGGCTTGTGGCAACGACAGCTATGTCCAACGCCAGGCGAGAATATAGACTTAGCAGATTGGAGCCTGGACTAAAACTTGAGCTTCATCTTACTATAATTATCACATTTTTATTTGCTTGGGCTTGTGCATTGGCCTGATGCAGTGCAGTGTTGTGTCTGCTTGCTATGCTGCTGTAGTATGTGTTTGGGTCAGTGCGGTGCTACGTGTGCACCCTAGCTGGGCCCAGGCTTAGTCTCCAGCCATGAGCTCTTATGAGGCCTGACAGCCTGTTTACCTTGGACACCATTTCCTTGACGTTTCTGCATGGTTTGGCGTTGACTACCAGTTGATGGCCGGCAGATTTGTTGAATTAGCTCTGCAGCTACAAAGGCAGAGAAAGAAAAAAAAGAGACAAAGGGAAAGATAGAAAATGAGCAAAAGAGTGAAAGAAAGAAAAAAATGGTAATAAAGTACTCTAAAAGCCATCCACCTTTATCTTTGACTAAGTGTGGTTTACATTTATGTTCTCTCTCCTGACATAAACACACACTGACCCCTCACATTAACCTAAACAAAACACCAACAGCATATAAATCCTGGTTGCACTTTGACACAAACTCGAAACTAAAAGGGCAAACACATGCAACATATCTGCACAGAGTGGAGCAGACAGATTGGGAAATGTTGGTTACTGCATCAGCTTCAATATAAATGGCTTCTCCTATTGGTTCCCTGCTGCACCACCCCCCTGAATGGGTCCTATGCTGGTGGGATGTCTTGTACAAACTGCCTCTGGGCAAATATCACATACCATATTAGAACATACTGACCCGATTCCTTAGAAAAAGACTAGAAAGAGGAGTATTCACTTAAAACAACATATCGAGAACCAGAGGTAGCTTTATCTTGTCCCCAATGATCTGCCTCCCCTCAGGTTAGATACAAGAGAGGACAAAATGCATGCACATGGACACAGTCAGAGTGACACGCTAACACACTCATGTACACCCACACACACACACACACACACACACACACACACACACACACACACACACACACACACACACACTTCTGGAATATGCACTGATGCATGCATGTGCAGTTCCTCTTCTCCTTTCTCATCTTCAAAGAGAACATCACAAGGTGTTTTTTGTACACATGAAGGTCTTTCAGAGCTTTTCTGAGTATGAATAACCCCATTGTGATGAAGCAGCCTGTAAGATCACAAGTCAGTATGGATCGAATGTCAAAAAAGAGCAGATATTCTATGCATGTTCCCTTTTCTTAACGAACAGCGCTGCAACTCTTGACTTTATCTGGGCATTAGGGTACAAGCCCTGATGTATTTTACGTGATAACTGAATAAACAATGAGAATAAACTTGCCCCCTTGAGAGTTCTTTTGTCAGAGCTTCATGTCAGCCTCACTGGTTTTTCATTCCACTCATGGCACCACTCAAGATGTGCAATCCTGTGCAAGATTAATCCCCACTGTTACTCTAATCTCCCTCTGTAACAGGGTGAGATTAGGGCACTAAAATGATATGGTGGAGCACATCACCACATAAAGATTATTCATCTGCACATTGATAATCCCCTCAGACTTTAAGTAATGTTAAGAGAGTGAATGTACTGCAGAGTATTAAAGCCAGCCCTACATTTTAAATGTTGTGTTCTATTTATAGATACAAAGATACTCTTTTTTGAGGGAAGCTTTGCTGTGGGGTATTTTCTGGCTTTAGGGTAACCATGGTAAGAAAGGCTTACCTTTGAATAATTAGCCAAATGAGCACTGTGTTGGAGACTTTTTTTTTTTTAAAGTAGTTAATGAGCCGTAAAGCAAGGCGCCTGCTGTCAACCTTTTAGACAAAACCACTGGGTAATAGAGCCCCAGTGAAATCGTTGCTCAAATGTATTAATAATTAAATAGAAAACATATGAACTTAAAGCCACAGACTCTCGTAATTATAACAGAGCAGCATGACGTGCACACTAATTGATAGTAACCTACTAATATGAGACTCAAGTATTTTAAAGGAATAGTTCAATTCAATTCAGTTCAGTTTTATTTATATAGCGCCATATCATAACAAAGTTATCTC